>VNJM01001909.1:721038-755730 GCA_008042475.1 Drosophila kanapiae | reverse complement strand
CCCCCCCCCCCCCCCCCCCCCTTCTTTCTGCTGCACTAACAACACCCCTGTGGTACAGTTTCTATCAAAATAATAACACAACATGGGAGGTATATAGATGGAAGAGGCCCTGCTATCAAAATAACAACAATGCTTCGCAATAAATAAACATTTTCTGATGGTCCTCCGAATAGTTCCCTCTTTAAAATCCCTCAGTTGAGCTAAATATCTTAAAGATACACAAACATTTATTAAAAATACTTAAATTGTTCTTTCCTTTTCACATTATTTAAAGGAGATTAGCTCTGCCTTAAGGGCTTTCGAACTAAGCTAAAGTATTCGTGTGTGTGTCGAAGCCACAAATCCTGCTGAGATTGCAAATCAAAATGATGACATTTGCTATTATTTCGACCACAGCTGTGTTGCGTAGGCTTTTGATGAGTTGGGGCGGGGGGTCTCTCAAAGCCACCTACCAAGTAGGGTTGCCGGATGCTGCTGGTGGTGCTCCTGGTGCTGATTCTGTTCCAGCTACAGCTGCTGCTGCTGTTGTTGTTCGTTTTCGGGGACCGACGAGCCCGGATATTATATGCATACTTGAACTATGCGAGGAAGGAAGCTACCGACCAGACCAGGCCGTGCCAGGCCAGAGACCCGACCCGACTCACTCCCAGCCCAGCCTTGTCAGGACCTAGGACCACCCCCCATACCGATTGCGCCCCTGTTTTGTATATGTATCTGTTTTTGCATGCTCCTCGCTCTCTCTCTGACACGCCGCCCAGCTCTCTTTTATGTACATGTGCATGCACAGCTGTACAGTTTCGGGGCATTTTACAGCCACAGAGCCGCCGCCGCCGTCGTCGTCGTCGTCGCCGTTGCCACAGCCCACAACCCACAGCCACCCGGAGCCACCCAAAAACCATCCCCTGGGCCACCACCCTCGAAAACGGACCACCCACAACAACAATGCAAAACGTCTGCATTTCAACTAACGCCACCCGATACACAAACAACGCTGGCAGGGCAGGCTGTGGATCCTCTCTTTTCGCCTCCCCACCTACCACCACCCCCTACTACAGCCACCCCCAACCCCCATTGCAGCAACAGCAGCAGCAGCAGCAGAATTCTCATATTGCCATAGTTGGCTTTCTTCTTCTTTTACTGCCGAAAAAGTTTTATACATAAGCGGAAGCTTACGGGGGAAAAAGCCCCCAGTAGCAACCCCTTCCACTAGAAATGCTACTCCCACCCCTCGGAAAATGACAGCAGCAGAAGCCACTGCTCATTACAAAATCAATAAGTTAATTTTCCGACTACTTTTCGTGACATTTTTATTTGGTTCTGGACGTCTCTTATATATATTTAATCAATAGGCGCCACATGCTAACTAATGATTTCCCTGCTTTAAATTAAAGTTGCGTGGCCTTCTTGGCTGCTTAATCGATTTTTTCAGAGCCCAGCAAAGCCAAAGTTAAAACCCAAACGCCACCCTCAATACAAAAGGGAGCCATAAAAAATATATATCCGTAAATATATATATATATAAAAACAACAGAAGAGACAGGAGAATTTCCTGGAAAAAAGGAGGCAAGTGGGAAGTAAAGCGCGCAAAGAGGTGGAAAGTTTGGATAAAAAAAAGGAGAACCAAACAATAAACGAATTCCTTTGGCTGAGCAGGTTTTTGCCTCTGACCCTTTTCGTTTTTTATTTTCAATAGAATTCTTTGACTTGTTAAAAAAAAACAGCGAAAAATAAATTGTTTATCCAACAGAAGGAAGCTGTTCATTTTAAAGTGGCTTTAAGATAAGATAAGATATGGATTAGGTTAGTTCTTACATTTATTTTTGTATAACTTTTGTATTTATAAACAATACACAAAGGTCAGTGCGGTTTTAGTATCTTGCTTAACTTTGTCCCCATATTGTGTGCGGAAATATTAAATTAATAATAATAATAAATTAATATTAGTGAGCTCACAAGTCTTTAAATAAGGCAACCAAAACTCTTTAAGATTTAATAAATACCTTAACCTAATGACATCCAAACTCAAGTCAAAGAATAGTGCGCCTTTTGTCTTAACGATAAGCTCGATATTTGCTAGATCTTCTATGCTAGATGGCTATCGTTATCGCCATCAGTATATCGCACTTGAATTTGCTGGCAGCGACTTTGATTCATTGTTCATCGGCTGTGCTTGCTGTTGCTGCAGGGCTGGCTTTTGTTTTGTTGTGCCTAGTTGTCAACAGAGAGGAGTTTAGTTTTGGTGCAGCGGCTTGGGCTTTATGTAGGTACTGCAAAGCCTCCCCCCCCCCCATTTCCCTCCTCCAATCCCCCAACCCCCTCCCTATGCAAAAACAACAATGCTGCGGACGCTGCCGCTGCATGCAACTATTGAAGCATGAACATGCAATTTATGTACCTATGTGCATATATACTACACCTACCAACTATGAAATACAGCTGCAGCAACACCAACAAAAGCAATAAGCGACTGTACTTTTGATATAAAATCCACTTCACTCCACTCCACTCCCCACACCGCCCCGCTTCTCACCATACATGGCAAAACGAAAACAGTGTGTGTACATATGCAGCACAGCACAGCACCTCCCCCTTTTCAGAGACACCCACTTGGAGTGGAAAGCTCTGTTTAGTTTTAGTTGCGCTTTAAACTGCATTTCGGCTTGTAAGCTGTACATAGGTTGCAACAAAAGGGGGGGTTGGTGGAGTGAGTAGTTACTAGTGCACACTGTAGTGCTACATGTATGTATGTAAGTGTGATTTCAACAATTCGCATTTGTGCAGCAAACGAAATAGAAAACAACTGCAATATGTGAGGAAGGTCCATGGAAAGCAGATGGAATTGGCAGAAATAGCCAACCCCCCAGAAAATCAGGGGAGTTTACAACCATTCCAATTGTCATCTAAAAATCGGAACTATTACAGTGTAGACTTGCTCTTGGCTTAGGGAAACACTTAAATTTATTACCAAATTAGCTACGATTAAATTTGAGAATCGAAAGGCAATTATTTTAATAGCAGCTGGAACATTTGTAGTCTTATATTTTAAATCCATTATTCTATCATTTAATTACTCATGAATACAACATTAATTTTGAAATTTAAGAATAACTTCTTTAATTTTACATTTAAAGTAGAAAAAGTACAAGTTCATCCTGAACTTTTGACCCCTTGACTTAAGCTAACCAAAATTTGGGTTATAAACGGATATCGATAACAAGTTACAGAGGAAAGGGGAACAATAATGAAGGGAAAGGGATATATGTATAAGAGGAGCCGTAGGAAATAGGCAGAGGAAGAGGGAGAGAGACACCCAACCATCTGCACTGCTCTTACGCATGCAACACACCAGCAGTATCGTTGCTGTCGACTTTTTGTTGCTCCACTTGCACAAACAAAAACGCACGAAAAGACGAAAAGAGAATTTCGGCTATCGAAAACACACACACACACCTGCGAAAGCAGGTAAAACTGATGTCGGTATTAGTGCCTATGTGGAGCTGACACAGCAACAAAGGTAGCGATAAATCTAGAACCGAGCATTCTAGTTCCTGCTGGCTTGCATTTCATATTTTATTTACTTAATTTAGTTAAATAAAAATATATATACAAATAGGTATTAAATGTTATGTGGTGTTTTATTATTATTAGTTTTAGAAAATATATTAAAACTTTTTTATTAATGGATTGATTGCATATATTTTGATATTTTATATACATTTAATAGCTATATAGTCAGATTAGATACTTAGTTAGCATCATTTTAATACGAAAGATACGATTGGAATTGGATTATTAGGATTATAATAGCTATGATTAGTAACAATCCCATTGTAATTCCCTTGTAATACTCTTTATAAACCCCAACAATATCAACAGGAACTCCTACAAATACAACAATTACTAGTTCAACAACAAAGCTCAATAACTCTGAGCCACAATTACAACTACAATACAACAACAATAACGATAACAAGCATAAGCTTTGGCAGCTAGAAATGCGGGTCTGGGTCGTGAAATCGAGACCAAAAAAAGAGAGCGAACACAAGAGTAGAAAAGAGACGAGCAGAGAGGAGGCGAGCGAGACGAGACGTCGAGAATGCAGCGCACATAAAGAATGCCAAAATAAGTTTAAAACTAACGACAAGCCGGGTTTAGTGCGTGCAAGCGAGAAAGAGAGAGACCGAGAGGCAAAGAGCGAGACAGGCAGCAAGGTGGTTTATGCATGTGTGTGTGCTTGTATTTTGGAACATGCAACTTTGCCAAAATGCGTAAAAGGGGAAGAGAAAGGTAGTGAGAGAGAGAGGGAGTGGGGACCTCCCCACATCGGAAAAAGAGAGCCGTCGGGGGAGAGAGATAGAGAGAGAGAGCGAGCATTGCGGGTCTCGAACAAGTGCACTCCACATACAGTGCAATCCCTAAAAAGATAACAGTCCCGATATAAGAAACTTCCCCGTTTTATATTTAAAGAATGGTACCGTTCTTTAAGCGTATTAATTTCAGTTATTACTAGTATTTTGGATTTCTTTCTTAATAATTTTATTTTACGCATACAATTAGAAGGAGAGAACTTAAAAATAAGAAGTTTACTTACTCACACTACTTATTAAGCACCACCTAGTGCTCACTGTATTTGCAGCTATATAAAGTGCTTGTGTGTTTGTGTGGGGTCATTCTCGAAAAAATAACAAGTGTTGCAAAGCGCGAAAAGTGCGTAAAGGTAATTAGTGAAAAAAAATCAAAAATAAACTTATGATTTTTTTTTGCTAGGGAAAGTTCATTAACACACTTAGCATATTAAAATCAGCTACAACTCATTCATAACCGCAGCAGAATGTGTGTGTGTGTGTGTTTATAGATAACGGAACAAACGCGACAACCCCCTCCGAAAAAAGAAGAAAAACAAAAACCGTGGCAACCCAGTCAAGCGACAAACCAACAAGGAGAACACGAAGAAGAAAAAAGTAGCAGCTGAAACAAGCGCCTAAGCATGGCGTCACAACAACAACAGCAACAACAAATAAAGGCTGTTAAAATTGTCAATATAGAAGAAAGAAAAGCAGCAACAACAAAACCAAGCAGCAGCAGGCTTTTGAGCTTTGCGAAATAATGCGCGAGAGTTAAAGAAGAAGCCGCCAATGCTGGCTGCGACGGAGACAGCGACGCTGGCAGAGCATTTTTAACGAGCCGAATGACAAGCGCACACACAACCTCACAAATGTATGCATACAAAACAGTCGAGGCCGGTGCAGTAGAACTAAGAATTCAATTATTATTATTTAAGAAACAAAATTTTATTTTTTGGCTCGAAATTGTATTTTATTTAATTTACTTTATTATTTTCTTAACATGAAATCCAAATTATTAATTCGATCCGGCTTTATATTAACCGCCATCAAATTTCTTTCATATTGTGCAAGATCAGTTTCTATATGTAAGTGTATGAAACAATTTACAATAAGCTATACAGATATTCCACATCAATAACTTAACAGTATGCTAGGTAATTAATAAAAGGAATTCCTATTTTCCTATTCAAACTATTTCAAGTTCAAATTGCAGATAATTTCTTATTTAATGTTTGCTTCTATTCAACTAACCCTCATTGTGCATACAAGCGCACACGCGGACACACACATAGATAGGCGACATGCATACGCAGCAGCAGACCGGTTGAGGTTAAATTGGATAGTGAGCGAGCGGATGAGGGCGAGGGAGAGGGAACGAGATGGAGAGGGCGGCGAGACGGGAGGAGAGAGATGGAGATAGAGATGGAGCTGCTCTCGCATACATATTGAATTTTTCTTTTTTTTCCTTTTGGCGTAATGAAAATTTTAGCACCGTTTTGGGGCAACAACAACGCAAAGTAGAAGATGAGCGAAACGAGACGGAGAGGAAGATAAAAAACTTACCCGCGTGGAGAGCAAAAAAGGTATGGAAATCCGTTAATCGGCGCCTCTGCCACTGCGGTGCTGCTTCTGCTGCCGCGGAACTCCTTGTCGATTTTCCGAATATCGCATGCACAAGAGATAAACTATTTCGATTTCACTTTTCCGATTTGCGCTTAATTATACTTCGCTTATTTATATAAACTCATGCACTTATTATATATTTGTGTGCGCTTATTTATCGCCTGTATGTGCGTCACACCAATACACTTGCACCGCGCGCTCTGCTGACGTCGACGCCGCTGCTTTCGGCGCCTTTCCAAACGATTTTTTTTACACGCACCAAAAAATTGATTGTAAATACGTTATTATATATGTATATTTTAATATTTGTGTATTGCACGCTTTGTGAAATTCTTTCTTTTTTACTTTTTTCTCAACTTTTATCGCAATTTTGTTTACTATTTTGAAGCGAGAGAGTGTGTCCGACAGATAGAGGGGACACAAACACACACGCACAGACATACACACACACGCAGCTTATTGTAATTAACTCGTGTGCGGCGGCGGCATTATTTCGTATTCTAGGATTTCTTTTGTAAATAAATAACGAACTGTATTGTATGCTGGGAACTTTCGAATCTTCGTATCTCGAATTCTCGAAAATTAATTGTAATTTTCACCGCTCGGCACTGACACGCACACTCACACAGACGAAGCACGTCCGCACGATCCGAGAAAGAGAAAGCGAATGAGAGAGAATGCCGGAGGAGAGCATTCGATTGTTTTTGTTTGTCTTGCGTGTGCAGTGTGACCGTGCCGGGCAGTGCTATCACTATGTCTATTTTATAGCTAGATCCAGCAATTTTTTGATGCTTTTTCTTAAAGCCCGTCCATCAGACGATTCAGCAACACTTTCGGGAAGTATTATTCAATATTGATATAAAGGAAATAGGACATCTATTGAAGTGCAGAACGAAAATTATGTTGGGACTTTGTAGAGTTAAAAGCAGTGTGACTGCGTCAAGCAAAACTCACAACTGCGTCGGCTGTCTGAGTTTTCGAATTCGAACGGGTTGCGTCCGAAATTCTAATTCAGCGGCTTAATTAAATTTGTAGGGGGATTATTTTTAAATATTTGAAGAAAAAACAAATTTAGGGTGTTGCAGGCTGATCTATTTAATAAAATTAAATTCAAATATATTCATTGTTATTGCACGTTCTCGTATATTGAATAAAATCTGTTTATACGTAATAATTGCAAAGGGTTTTTGCTGAATATTTGTATTTTTAAAAAAGGAATTCCGACTAAAATGCACAAAATAAAAGGATTTCCATGAGCTTAAACCTTGTTGAATTGTGCAAAGTTTTCGGCCTGATGTTTGATGTAGGATTTACGGCAATCCATGTCGTCGGCGGGACGATTATGGGCGGTCCAAACGGGTTCCCCAACAAAATAGCGACGAGTTCTGATAAAGTTCTAAGGATTACAAAAAGAAAAGATGTAATAGAGGGATGTTGATTTATTGATTGATTTATGAGAATAATCTACATACCTTGGTATCCAAACTAAAGCGATGGTAAATGCCAGCAGGAATTATAATCAGATCTCCCTTTACAACTTGTATGCGCAGCCAGTTTTCCTCGTTGCTAAAAAATATGTAATTATAGATAACGTAATAATTATAATGTTTATAAAAAGCATTCATAACATACTCGCGAACATCAAAGTAACCGGATCCTTCCAAAATCAGCCGAATTTCTTCATCCGTGTGCAGGTGTTCGGTGAAAAAGGCTTTCAGCTTGTTGGCGTAGTCAGGCAGACACTTTTCCGAGCAAGTAATCTGCAATAGATCGTAATTTTACAAAGAACTTTCATTAAAATCCCTTATCTTGCCTCATCATCGTAGGTATAACCGCGTTTTGCCCTCAGTTCCGTCAGAATCGCATCGCTCTGGTACGCGTCCGCATTGATCTGCAAAAAAAGGAAAAGTGAGTGATCAAGATAAGCTCGATTGATAAGCCAAGGTCAAAAGTTTAACGACGTAGTTTGGGACAATTCCACTTGCTTTGAAGTACTCTACGCCGGTTTTCTCGTAAAGATCACCCAGTTCCAGGTAGGAGGGGGGATTGCGATGGTGCTCCAAACGCTGATCCGTTTCCTCGCTGTCCATAAACCAGATTTTCACCATTTTTAGACGATCTTCAGCAAGTTTAACGAGAAACTAAATAGATTCAGCTGCCGCTCTCACAGTTGTCGTCAGCTGTTCGACTTCGAGTTCGAATTTTCGAGCTCGAATAGCGATAACAAGAAATGCTCGTACATTTCAGATTCGAACGATAAATATCGAATTTGAGATTTAATATAAAATGTTTAATATAAATGATAATCAATACATTTAATAGATCAATTTAAATTAATTAAGATAGTGCTTTGTGTATAAAACCATAAGAATGATAAATTTCCTAGAATATGAATAAATAATGTGCAATATTCATAAAATATTATTGTTACTCTGCTATTTCCTTCGCCTGTTAATATTACTTTTAATTATTAGTTTAAATAACTTCTTAAGAACTTTTAGTAAATATATTGCTTTCACAATAACTTAAAAGCTTAATAAAAGGTAGTTATATTTGTTAACTATTATTTCTTTATTTGCAACAGCCGTTTTAAATTGTTATAATTTGAGGGCAGTTTCTTTTTCGTGGGTAGTTTGTGGCTAGTACTAACTATATATTATTAGTACATGAAAATGCATCGCTGCTGCTGCTGGTTTTATGTTACATTTATTTTTTTGTGGTACAAAAAGAGCACGGGATTATTACGCTGTCAGCTTAGCCAGCTCCTCGCGCAGCTCGGCAGTGTCAATGGCTCCCTTGGACTGGGGCTGGTTCAGCGTCTGCGACTGGGACTGGGCCAGCAGGCGGGCGCAGCTCTTTTTGTGCATGAACCAGTGAAGGCGCTGGCACTCGCGGTCACAATACTGCACCGCCTTGCACTTGGAGCACTTTTTGTCGGGCTTCTCGGCGCCGCAGGTGCTGCAGTAGCTGGCCTCGTCCTGGAACAAAATATAATTATTATTTTAAGTGTGCTTAATAGACATAAAACTAAACGCACCACAAAACCCCTCATTCCATTGATGGCATTGCGCAGGATGGTCAGTGCTGGCGGTGCATCCTTGGAGCCCAGCTGCAAGGCAATCTGCCGGAAGATGGTGCACTCGCGCACGGGAAACTCGCGGGCGCACTCCCGCAGCGTGTACTCCACGTAGTCCAGCTGGCCCAGCTTGTTCTCCTTGAGCACCCGCTTCACGAACATCTCAAGGAAGTCACTCTTATTGGCCTCCCCCGTCTCCTTGTGCTGTGCCTTGAACTGCTCCTCGCAACGTATGAGCTCGGCCAGAATCCAACCCTGATAGTGGAACTTGAAGGCCAGCAGTTCGTTCGTATCGTGCGACTTTTGCATCTCCTTTTCGCACATCAAAGCCAAGGTCTTGCGCAGGCTCCCAAGGATCCGGAGGAGTCCCAGAGACTGCACATTCAGGGCAATGCGCACGGGATGCAGGTTGATCTCGGTGACGAAGGCGTGAAAGGATTGCAGCAAACTGGGCGGTATCTGGGGCTCAATCTGTTGGCCATGCAGCTGTGTGTAGTACTCCAAACTGGACCGTGTCACATAATTGTTGATGGTCTCCACGCAGGCGAAGTTTCCCACAAAAGCGGCCATTTGCGCGGCCGTCCGCTGGACACTGTTGATGGCACCCGGACGAATGCCGGCGTCCAGAAGCTGACGGCACACGTGTGCGTTGCCCGACAAGGCGGCAAAGTGCAAAGGCGTGTAGTCGGCGCCGTGCTGGTTCAGGTTTATGTCAGCGCCCTGTGGAAGCAAGTGGGAGCTATTTAATATCTCTGCGCTAATCAGGGACTATACATACCATGTCCAGGAGAAGCTGCACAGCCTCCCGGTTCCCCTTGAAGCTGGCATGCGCCAAGCATGACATCCCATTGTCGTCCACGAAGTTGACATTGCGACAGCTCACAAGGAGCTGCTTGAAGCCGCTGGTGTCGGCCTTCGCCAAGCGATCCAGTAGCTGCCGCTGCACCTCATCAAGCTGCGCGTTTGTGTTGTCCTCGGTCATCGCGGTCTTGATTGTTTTCACGGGGGTGCTTTTAAATGGCTTTTCTTGCCGGAAAATGGAAATAAAGAAGTCCAACTGTTTTTCGGCGTGCACGGTAGAGGTGGCAAAACTACTCACGGTAGTATCGATAACCGGCTCTTTATCTTCGCAGAGATGGGAAAAGAAAAACATCGATGATGACAACTAATCGCTATTGCGCGAAATGCCTTGATATCGATGCCTCTATCGATGTTTCCCCGCCTCTAGCAGCTACACTCTGTTGTCATTTTTAGATTTTTGTTGTGTTTTGTTACCGTCGTGTCGAGTCGGTTTGCGTCCGTATATAAGCATTAAGCGTAAGCATTTAACCCCCGCGAGGTGCCAACAATGTTTAAACCCTGAAGAAAAATATCAAAAATCCTTAAAAGCAAGCCAACGAAAAAAGGAAGAAAAAGGAAAAGGTGATAAGCGTGGTGCGAGAAGTGAAGAAAGAAATTCCAATGCAGACGAACCCTTCGGGTCGTCGTTGGGAAATGTATAAATTATAAAAAAGTGCAGATAAGCGCGCAAAATGACGAAGGAGGAGGTGCAGAGAGCGAAAGAGCGAGAAACGGAGTGACAGATAACGAAAAAAGCAGATAAACAAAAACCACACCACACACATACAAAGCAACAATTCTTAATGCCGTTTTTTCATTTTTTGCAATGTGTTTTTCGTGTGGCGGGCGGGGGTGCGGTGGCCTCCAAAATGTTTACATGTGCTCGCTCGGGCAGCAGGAAAATTGAAAATTGCCTTTTTCTACTTAGCACGATGTGTGAAAATTGGCTATAACGTTTTCCGTTTTTTTTTGCTGTTTTTGTTTACCAATTTCGATAAGTTTCGGTTTCGATTTCCTGCGAAACACACACACAAACATTCTCAATAAAGGGAAGGGGGATAGTGCGTGCGAGTGAGACAGGCTCTGTTCTGCTCTTTTCTTCGCCACAGTTCCTCTGCTCCTTTTTATGCTGCTCTTCACCCCCCGCAGTGCAATTTGTGATTCCCATGGAGGAGAGCCGAAAATAATACAGTAAATATTGGATAATAGGAGAACAAGCGTGGAAAATCGCAAGCAGATCTATTCTTACACAATTCCTGGAAAATCCTTTGTGGAAATGTAGTAAAGATCTTTTAAAAATGTTGGTTTAATTCTTATATCAGTGAAAACAGTACTTCAAAGCCAGATAAACCTTTTAAAAACGTCTCAAGTTCGACTTTTATTTAATTAATCTCAAAAGGTTTACTTTATATATATGTTTTATTGGTTCTGTGAACTAAAGTTGTATTCTTGAGACATAATTTATCGATGATGCTTAAATAGTAACGTTAATAATTTAAAGAACACGCTGAAATAGCAGAATTTTCCTTTATCCAAAACCATCTGTTGTATTCTTTCCACAAGGGCGGAAATATTTGTCAAAGCCTTTGTTTTTGTTTTCACCGCTTTTCCCACCCCTGAGATCTACGTTTTCCATTGTCCTTTGAAGATGAAACAAGTTCTTGTGAATGCAGCTTCCCCAATTAAATGAAATCCTTAGCAAGTTTGGCAGCTGCTTAAAGGGAAACAATCTGAAAAATGCTTAAAGCCCCTTTTCGTGACAACAGGTGCAACAGCTGCTAACCACGCCTCATTTTTTGTATTTCTCTCCAACCCCTTACAGTGCTTCAAAAAACGAACCGAAAAAGTGCTAATTAATAACAGAGAAAGAAATACAACAAAATCCATAACACCACATACACAATAAACCATAAGTTAATCAAGGAAAATGGGAAAGCTGCTGAGCCTGCTGTCACGCGACGACTCCAATTGTTGCGCGGCCAAATCCTACGATGTCTTCCTGGACTTCGAGAACGCCGCGCCCACGGAAACGGAGCGCGAGATCTACGACGAGGTGGAGCGTGTTCTCCGCGAATCGGAGGTGGTGCTGGAGGAGATACAGATCTATCGGGTGAGTCTCTCTCCCCTGAGCTGGGGCAAAATGTGCGTCATTACGATGGGATTAACCGCAGCCTAACTAACCGGTTATTAGGCATTTAATAATGAATTCTATAGTTTAAAACAACTATCTTAAATGCGACAAATTGGACTTACTGAGGTGTTTAAGGTCTACAAAACGTTTTAATGATATTATTTCTTAGATTTTACTGCAAGATAAAACGTAGATAAAATACATTCACGGTGATTATAGGTATTTATTATAAATTATTAAAGTTCTTTAACGATTAGTCAGAGAAAGAGTAGCTTTAGTTTTTAAATGAGATATTTTGTTTTCATTTATTTTTTGAAAGCATCCTAAAACGTAGAAAAGTATAAAGCTGATAATTTCAACAGCTTGCTAAAAATAACAACAATTGCCGGGAAATCGAGAGCAACAATAACAAAAGCAGGAACAATAAACGAGCAACAAATTGAGTATTTAACCTTTGGTTGTTTGAGAGAAGAGAGCTGCTTGTTATCTTGTTGCAAACATTTATAAATCGCTCTCGGGCATATTCGCTGTGTCAGGGCTTACACGTTGCAGTCTCATTATAAAATAAAAGATATAATAATAATTAATAAAAATATATATTAAGTAATAGCAGCAGCCCTTAAATAATTAGTCATAAAAATCCTTCTTTAAAGTTATATTTTTCACAGTAATACAAATTCTGGGAATCTAACTCTTAGAGTAACCACAATAAACAAATGGGCCTTAAATAGCTGGCGCTAAAGATAAGATTAACTGCTGTGAAAATGAGTGTCACTGGCAAACATAAACCCTATCCCCGTTTTCCAGTTTCTCCAATGTAAATTTTCGGCCTCCGCCAATATCTCTCTTTTTTCTCTGTGGGGCTCTTTTGCGGTCTGAGTCACGCACGTGCCCGCATACATATGATCCGATCCAAACCAATGAGCGGACCTCTTTCATTATCATCGCTCCACTGACGTCATTAACCAAGTTTTGCCGCTACTACTCTTCACACGCGGTCATTCTTTCTTCGCCTCTCTTCGGTGGAGAATTACTCACCCAGTCTACGTTTTTTTTTACACCGTAATTAATGATGGTGTGATTACTTATTACCAATGCTCGCCATAATTTAGAACCGTTTATTAACAGAAACAACTCTAGGAGAAAATTATTAATTATAAAAAAGTATATTTTATTTTTATAAGCAATCGAAGTGCGAATACAATAATTAAATAAATGGATTCTGGCCTACCGTAACCGTAAAGTTCTTGTGGGGGATGGACTTGTAATTTCCAAGTTTACATTCAGCACCAAATTGGTATAATAACCAGGCATAATGTTGATGTTGATCAGTACGGAAAATTCTTACTGATGAGGTTTCCAACGGAAAAACTAAATCAAATGCCAAAGAATTAAATTTATAAATTTTAGGATTTGGAGAAATAAAAGCAGACTATATGATATATGTGAAATCCATACTTTTCCTCATGTTGCTAGCTCTTGAGTGACAAAATATAGACGTTAGAATATTCTTATTCGCAGCAGTGGGTGTGTGTGCGAATTATTAATTGTGTTTCAGACGGAAAAAGACAGCCAAAGAGTTGGGGGAAAATATAGAAAGGGGCGGCAGACAAACACACAAATGTCAGGCCGAAAAAAAAGCTTTAATCAACGCAAATGAACTGGAAAATGTATACCAATGAGCTCATTTCCTTTGTTGTGACCCACTTAAATGGGACCAGAGACCGAATGAAACAAACCCAACCAACAAAGGCGACCTCGAGGGGCATTTAACCCTTTGCTGGATGCAGCAACCTTCCCTTTCCATTAAGTACCAACTTAACCAGAGGTATTTAAAATGCGCTTCATTTGTGGGCTGCATTTCATTTTCATTGCAGTTTTTATTCGACTGCCGCACGCGTCTTTGGGAAGGAGTGGGTGGCTTTGGGGCTGGAAAACTGGTTGCCAAGGCAAAAGAAAAAACAAGCAAAAACTGGTTGTGGAGTAGGTGATTCCTAAATAATATATATATACAGTTGGCCAGACGCCAAGAGCTGGGAAAAATTGCTTCACCTCTTCCTCCTCCAAGTCGGTTGCTATAAATAGACTGAAAACTGCAAAAAAAGGAAAAATCAACTATTATTGTCTGCTTTTATTTCTTGTTCTCTTTAAGTTGAGCTTTGGTTATTGACTTGGACCTTAAAACAGAGCGAAATATAATGTCGATGCTTGAAGATCTTTAAAATCTATACATTATTGAATTTTTTGATAAGTTCGAATTAATTAGGGTAAAGAAATGAGCTTCTGGCAGACTCAAGGTTTAAGTAACTTAAATACAGACTCAAGCTGTAAATACACGCTGTGTTAGTAAAGGTAGAATCTCCCATTCCTTCATCAGTATCCGTTGCTAACCGAAAAAGAGATATAAAGTACAAAAGAGAATGAAGATGCACTTATTTTGTAGGTATTATTAAGTATAAATTTTTAATATATTTATATTAAATTTAAACATTCTTGTAACTCAAATAAATCTCTACAAAGAAGAATTAATTTCTTTCTTTTCAAAACCGAGACGAAAGAAATCTTCAGACCGACTTCCCGCCATCTGCAATAGGCTTTTCAATCCGATTTCTGGGCACTTGTTAGTGACGCTTTTGTCAAATATTGGCCCAGACTTAGATAAGGAATAAAAAAGGCGCCCCATTGTGTATATGTGTAATAAGCTAACAAACAAACTATAGCAACAAGGTCAACAAAGGGCCGCAAATAATAAAAGTACAAAAAGCAACCATTCAGTGCTGCAGCAACAGCAACAAATATAATAATAATAATCACAATAATGATGCCTACGCGCACTCACCTGAACAAAGAAAACAACAATGCGACCAGAAAAAGTATATCAACAACATGGTGTATCGTGTGGGTGCTTGGCGGCCCAGAGATAAAAGTTATCGGGTTTGTGGGCCACCGAAAAAGCCATCTGAAATTTGATGAACACCGCTTTTCGAATAATAATAAATTAGAGGAGTTGTGGTTTTCCATAGGAGATAAATATTACACGCAGCAGATAGATGGTAAACATATGTCGAACACATGGGAGTAAACCAATAACCAACCTTGAACTGAAGCCCCCTGGAAAAATAACCAGGCTTTTGTGGTTTCGTGTCTCGTCTCTCTTACATAATATTAGAAATACTATATACAGCGAGCTCATTGAGTCACTTAGATATCTTTTGTGATTACAAAATATTTAAATCATTGAGTAAATGTCACTCACACAAACTGAGTCATTAAATGTCCAAGAATTCCATTTTGTTTGCTTAAAATCAATTCAATGTAATGCCTTGGCATTTAAAGTTGAAAAATGAAATTCTGGCAACTTTTTAGCAAGCTCTTCGAATGAAAGTCTTTTTATGTGAAAAGTTGAATCATTTCGATAAGTAATTTGCAAACTTTTTCATTCTAATATGGAAAGTTTTTGGGTTTTTTATGGGAACCGATAAGTGAAAATGACTTCTTTGTAACCTTTACGTTTATATTGTCTTAAATTATTGAGGGATAAAGCTGGAATTAAAGGAGTGTGTATATCCAAGAGGTTTAAAGTGTTTGTGAACTATATCCCACCATTCCACAGTTGTGGTTTCTAATTTACATATTTATCCAGATTTATGTCTTCTAATCCACCGCTAATTTCTCAAATTCCTGAATAGCTTCCCCCTCTTTTTAACCAAAATAAACCTAGTTTTCCCACCTAATAATATGATGATGATTTGTCATATTTCCCCCATTTAGGAGCCAGTTTCCCCTCCGAATCTGAAGCAGAGCAGCTGCTTTCCCTCAAAAGGGGAGAAACCCTACTCCATAATGGACATAAAGGCGACCCATTTAAAAGTCTGCTCTACATATTAAAAAGCATCCCATGCATAAATATATAAGCATTTCAGGTTATTGTGAGTTGTTCTACTATGGAGGGGACCGACACAGACAATCGGGAATAATCACAGAATCGGAAAGAGCAGTCATTAGATATTTACCCCTCAGTACGCCCACCTCTTTCAGTTTTTTTTAATTCCACGAATAACTCAAACGATGTGCGCGAATGCAAAATCACAAAAGAGGAAGAGAGAGAGAGAAATAAAAGCCAACTTCCGGTTGGTCATTCGGTTGGTCAGTCGATATAATTGCTATAATGTGCGTGCCGGCGATCAGCGTTTGAGTATTATAAAATTATACATATTATACAATCCTGTCTGGCTTTGAGAATTTTTGAAAATTGTGTACAAATTGGGGAGAAATCCACTAAAGTAAATAAAAGTTTTCTCATTTTTTTGAGAATATAAACTAAAAACGAACTCTAAATGGCAATTGCATTCATTAAATTCATTATATACGAAGTTTCACTTTCCTTGGCTTTATTTGCTTAATGTTTATAGCTTTTCAATGAAGACATATTTGTTTTATATTTCCTGCTTCATAAAACATAAATCAGTTGCCTCAAAGGTAGATTAATAAATTATTATCAATTCAAAAGTAAAGGTAAAAACGGTTAGAGGACAGCCCATTAATTTGTTTATTACATAATTTAAAAAGTAATAAATTACATCGCCTAATGTCATATTAAGTTATTCAAGTTATCCCCACACCCAGATTGCATTTCCCAAATTTGTAATACAACTTCCTCATTTATAGCATTTTCCACGAATTAGGTAACTCCTTAAAAAGATCTATCAAGGTTCTTTGTTTATTTGATTTACCAACAACAAAAACAATATTAAATGAGCACCAAAGTTGTAAAATTGATTTTCGTAATGCCGCCTAACCTTAATGGTCCAAATTTAGCCTATAGATAAAATTGAAATTCAATTGCATTTCACTTTTCCAAGTCCGTATTTGTGATTGTTTATTGCTCAGCGTAAACGTATTTATTTTCGTATTTCCGACGTCATCAACAACAAATCAATTGCGCCGAAAATAGAGAAAGAGAAACGAAAACATAAACAAATTGAAGTAAATAAAAGTGTACACATTTTAAGTGTAAAGCTCAACGTGGAAAAGTGTTTCAACAAAATTAGAGTATGTGTTGTGTTTGCTCTAAGTATCATTTTCTCGCCTTTTCGAGTGCACTTTAAAATAATTTAAGTTTGGCGATGATGCCTCATTTAAGTTTATTTTTTGTTTTACATTTTTTGAGGTGGGTGGAAATTGTGGTCCCAAAATGTGGCATGTTTTTGTGGCGACGCCTCCACAGATGTGACATCCATGTCTTCACAAGTGAAAACCATATCTGAAGCCCATAAGATGGAATATTATTGACTTGAATTATATTGAATATATTTCTGTTGGAAATTAGAACTTAATTTAAAAAATGTAAAAGGCAAGTCTGTATTTAATATATAATATTTGCATTAATTTACAGCTGTGAAACGCACTGTGCTGGCATGACACATATTTTGTTTGTTTGCTTATTTATTGAAATGACACTGAGCTGATTTGATTTAACCAAATTTAATTCAATTGAATAAGGCGGTTAATAGTGTCTTTTTTTTTGCATTGCATTGCTTTCAAGTTTAAACAAGGGTTAAACTACAAACAAATTATAGAGTTAAATAAATATAAATATAAACTTTTAAATGTGTTGACTTAAAAGGTATAAAATGTAAGGGAAATTCTTAAATGTACTGAGTTTAGTTGAGAGAATAAGATAATATAAAATTTGTTTATTTATCTAAAGAAAATATAAAAATTCGATCACGACCTACCCCTACTTCTTCTTAAAACAGAACCATCTTATACTTAAAAACTCAGTTTTTAACATCAATAGTGACTTGTGTTGTCCATCAAAGTCCTCTGCTACCTGAACTGAGTTAAAAACCACTGTTAAAGTGACTTTAAAATAGTCAAATGACCAATTTACGACTTCAGGGGAAGTCCCTTCCCTTTGGGTCTACTGTAAGTATGTCTGTTGTCTATTGTCTGGGGCCCTGCTGCTGAGTCCCTGTAAGCTGCTTAGAAGCCGAGTGTAAAGTGCAACGACAACGTTTCAGCTGCTTTTTACTGCCAACGGTCGTCTGTGCAGAAATGTATTTACTCTATTTTATTTTTTTCCCTTTTCCGTATTTTACGAGCAACTGTTAACATCTCCGTTTATGCGTGTAATTTGCACAGAAATAAACGCAGGCCATGGAGAAAAATGTGTAATTTTTCAGGAATGTTCTCCTATTTATTTATTTGTTTTTCACCGATTTTCGATGCAATTAAAATTGCCGGCAGTCGCGCAGCAGTTTTACCATTTTTTATTCCACTGTTAACCCAGTTTTTAGCAGCTGTTCTCTGGATGGGGGGTTTTTAATCGATATGCCACCCATTTCCATTTCCCTCGACAAATGTGATTTATTTGCCTTAATTGAGAACAAGAGAGTGACATGTGTTTTATGGGAATGCGACAGCTGTCCTGCTCGCTCGCTGGCTCTGGCTCTGCCTTCTCTCTACATGTCCCTTTCTCTCCCGCTCTATGTCTGCTGATTTCCCAGAATTTTTCCCCTGGGGACATTGACATTTGTTTGGCTGCCCGGCCCGGATGGTCGGAATGCGTCAAACTTGGGCTTTTGATAAGAGGAACCTCCGCTGTCGATAATTAAATGCAATCATTTGGCATATCGAACACAAGGATTTTGTTTGGTGTTTTCAGGGGCGTAGTATATTGGATTAAAGGGGTATATTAATGGGAAATCAATTTTACGAAATCAGGCAATTAGGTTTAATTATGTTTTAAATTGTATGTTTTATTATTTTGTATAAATAATACAAAAATGTTTCTTAGATTTTAGAATAAAAAAGGTAAATCAGTAAATCATTTTAGCTTTCATTCTACGCCGGAACCAGTTGAGAATTACAATGTAAAAACTGCATTTCAAGACTGCACCTGAACCTTTACAAGAGATTTTGTAGATATTGTCTTGCAGTCGCATTTTCCTTTAAAACTTATAAGAGAAATCCTAGAGTTTTTTATAATTAAACCCCTAATAAATATTTATTAAACTTTTCCTCGAATTTAGTGTACTTCCCTTGGTTCTTTAACTGGCACATTCTTCCCTTCTCATTCTCTCCTGACATTGATAATTTCGCTGGTTTTATCTTATCTTTGTGGCAATCGCAAGTGTTGTTATTGCTGCCGCTGGTTTTTGTTGCTTTTTCGATTATCTTGATAAATTACGGCGGTGCTCGTGACATGTACGAATAACCGCTCTAAAAAGTGGCCCTTGGAAAGTAAAATAAAGCGGTTCGCACATTGTTAAGGCCTATTTAAATGTAAATGGTAATTAAATTTACAGCGCACGCACCACAAATGAACTTGGCTTTCATTTAACTTTAGGTTATATACATACCTAGATTTTATTTAACGTTATTATGACTTTTATTTTGGTTCACAGAATTTGTGTAATGACCAAATAAGTCGCAGAAATGAGTGCTACACGAGACCATAATCATCGGGGGGATTTCACAATATCGAGAGTCGGTGCTAATCTCTATTTTTAACGTGCTGCCTCAACTGAAAGTGATCTTTTAATTGCTAAATGCTTACTATTGTTTACTAAATGGCTTCCAATGATGCACATTCTTATGAAAATCAAAAGTCTCACCTCTCCCTTTGAATTCTCCGACTCTTTCCGTCAAACAAAAGCCACAGTCAACGATCGTTCAGAAGCTGAGAGTGACTCACAAAAGCCATAGTTGCGCGAGTTCTTGGTCGAGTCAGCAGTTTTACAAATGTAACAGCGACATCCATAATAACACAGAGTTTTGCAAGCCGAACATTGCGAGAAAAGGTTGTAAAAACATTAATGTGATTAGCAAATAATTAACAGAGGATTTCTAGTAGCTTTTTTCTTTTTTCAGTTAAGCTTAAATGGGTTTTAGACATGGTTGGGCAAGGATTTATGAAGTTGGAGCCTGAGAACAAACACTGTCTTTACAGACAACAAGAAGATTGCCAATTAAAGTCAGCTTATTTCTTTTAATAATTAGTAAGTTAGTTAGTTAGGGAAGCCTCCTATAAAATCTATTTAAAAGAAGAATTCGAAAAAAAAAAACACCTAGAAAGAAATTAATTAAACTAAAAACGTTGTTAGACATATTTTCTTTGTGTGTAAATTATGTATGTTCCCCAGCATATATTTACTTATTAATGTTGTTGATATCTGAGTTGGAAACGAGAGTAAAACAGAGACGAACTTTTACGAGTGGGTCTCCACCGCTGCTGTCCATTGAATAATTAAGCGATTCTCGCCAGCGGAAGGCGCAAAAACATGAAAACAACAAGTAGATGTTGGAAATTATGAAATATTTATGATTATATGTATTAGTCAACTGAACCGGAGTCGTGGCGCTATGAGAAAATTGTAGACTGCAGTGTCAACTTGTCATCGTTGCCATCATCGCGCTACTGCGGGTTGCACTTTGTTTCTCTTTATTTATTTACATTTATTTTTATTATATTTTTAGTGTTGTCACGAAAGGCGGCGACTGAATGTCTGTGGGAGGCATCGTCGTCTCGTCATCGCCGTCACACGATCCTTTGTTCTTGTTCTGTGTTTTTTTTCCTTTGACTCTTTTTCTATTTAAAATAAATGATGAGAAATTACGAGTCATCAAAGGCAGAAGAATCCCTCTCTGGGAAATGCTTTTGGTCTTTTGATTTTATTTAATGTTTCTGTGCGGTTCTCGGAATAAATTTGCATTGATTTGTGGTTCCCGCTGTCGGCTTGCTTTATTTTACCTATATAATATATACATTTTGTGAATTTTGCTCATTCATTGATTCATTTCAACGTGATTGGAATCCGAAGCAGCGGTTGATGACTTTGTTGAGGCCAGGAAATCTAGGGGGAAATTAGGAAAAAGTGCAGTATTCTCAATGAAATGAAAATGTCAGCGAAAAATGCGAAACAACTATGGCATGTTTGTTGTTAAACACATTGCAAAAGACCAACACAACTACTGTGGAATTCATGAAAACATTTCCACCCACACTTTTCCGGCTATCCCCCAGCGCTCGCGCCTGGAAAAACACTGCCACATGACAACAAGAACTTTTTTTTTATAGCGTCACACACGTTTCCATTGTGGGCGAAAGTCCAATTCTTCATGTCTGCATTGCATTTTAGCGCCGGCTGAGATAAAAAGTTGCACAAGGAGAAAAATGAAGCGATAATATTTAATTTAATTACTTGATACAGTTGAAAATTACTGTGTATGTTAACTGTTTTCGGTATAAATTGCATTAAATATGATATGTTGCTCTTTGTTTTTTGTTGAATGTTCTTAGTTCAGCGTTCTTAGATGAGTTTTCTCAGTTGAGCGTTCTCTGTTGATCTATTCCGTTTACGGTCTTTCAAAAGCCGTCTTAAAGAATAAGGTAATTTTATAAAATGTTCGTGTAAGTAACAAATTTTATTAGACATCCTCAAGGTGTACCTCCGAGCTGCTGAACACGAATCTGTAGAATATTTTAGCCCATCACGTCAGGGTATTTTTTATCCTAGAAATGTTAAATAAAAATTCTAATATTCATTATTTTCTCTGATTCTTTATATAGCTTTATATAGTCTCAAGTTTTTTGCAGTGTTTGAAATACGATAAAGTCCGGCGCCCCGGGAGCAGGTTCCGATTTGAGCGAGTGTGTGGGGTTGCGGCGATTAAAACCAGATCGTGTTTGCTAATGCTAAACAACATAGTGCCCAAGTGTCATTGGCAATTATCTGGGGCAAAAAATTACTATGCTATTCGCTCTTCATCTCTCTGCATTTCCGCATTGCTGCCTCTAATTTCATTTTCAATTAAAAGCACTGCCATTTCTGCGGCAGATGCAACACTCGCTCAAGTTAATTAACTATTCAACTATGTGTGGTTTTCTTTTCTTCGGTTTTTATCCCGCTTCATGGTGGAGCAAATGAAACGCTGACTGATTGCGCTTTTTGATGATGAGCAATCAAGGCGAGCAGTTGAAGATGGAGGGGCTAAGGAGGCGTGTTAATTAAAACCCAAACTAGAAACAGTTACAAAACGAAAAGCGGTTCTTGCTTTATTATTATTACTACTACATACTTCTTAGCTGCTGCCAAGTCATGCAAGTTCAAGTTTGTTGCTTGCTTTGCTTGTTTTTGTGGGTGATTTTCATTCATTTTCCCCCCGGTTTTTCATGGTAAATGCCCGAGCAGACAAAGCACGTGCTTCCAAATGGAGCACATCGCGGGGTTTTAATGCCCAGATAAATGCTTGCAACGATGCTGATGAATCAACACAATTGCTCACTGGAGCTCCCGATCCCGTTTCCTGTGGCAAAAATGCATCAGATGTGGAGCTCAAGTTCCCCAACAACACCTACGCCATGTCTTTTGTCTGCATTTGGTATGTGACAGTCACAAGACGCCGGTGTTTAAGATAAAATGCAACTGACATCGAGATATGTACACAGAATAAAGTATATAAAGTGGACTTTCTTGGGCATTGGGCAAATTATAAAATACTCTCAAAGATTCAGAGGCTTAACGTTCTTAGGAAAAGGATTATTTCTATAAAAACAGAAATTTAATTCTGGTTTGTAGCTTGATATTAGCATACTTGTTAAGTAATATTCCCTTTATGCGTTTGACTAAATCAAAATACCCCCCGCCAGGGCAATAAACAAAAATGAGCTTCTCATAAACGACACTTGGCCATATGTGAGCCGAAACACAAGTATTTCTCTCCTTGAAAATCTCTGCCTGCAATCTCTCTGGAATGGCATGCTGGGCTGGTAAACAAGAGTGCGCCCACACAGGCCACGTTTATTTCAAAAACCATATACTCAGCCAAAAGGAGAAAGGAACAGAGCAGAGCAGACCCGACGAGACCAGAACAGTCCGTTTCCGTTGCATGACCGTGGCTTCAAGGGTCCTTAGAGAGTCACTGGCGTAAACGAGACAATGCTGGTGAATGAAATGGGAAGGCACAGAGAGAAATGTTGGAGTTTTACGATTTAATATGAGAAAATAAGATAGAGATTCGGTATACCCCTTAAATATTATTATTGGACGTTGATGCACTACGGTCACTACGCCCTTGCGACACCAAGCACGTGCTTGTTATATTATTATTTTATATTTATAGAATAATGATAAAAATAAAAACCATACCTATAAATGCCTATAAATTACTTTTGGTGTTAATGATTTAAGTGTCGTTTCTAATAACACTTTTTTGAGATAGTATTACTCCTAAAGGATATAGTTTTCTCCTGAATTAAGTTATTGTCTTTGATTTCCCTCACTGTAAACCTGCACGAGACGAGGGCCAAGTCAACGACAGCTGCCCTCATCCCCATGCATTTTGTTCACAAAACTCCTCCATCGCATTTTTGTTTACTTGTTTGCGCGCGTTAAACATTCTCGGATGCTCCAAGTGCAGCAACATCTAGCAGCAGCCAAGGACATGAGATCTTGACTTACAGACAGGTGTAAATTATGTAGAGTGAAAAGAAATGCCTGCGCACACAGTATAGAGCCCGTGTATGAAAAAACAAAAGCAGATGCAGGCTGCAGACAGTTGCATTCATATTATTATTATGACGTTTTTTATGTGCCAAAGCATTCATGGCAGAGCCAAGGAAATTTAAGGGGTGTGCTTCCTTCACACTAAGAGAAAAACTTGAAAGTATTCAAGGTTTAAAGTAATATTAATAGTAACTTGCAAGTCAAGAATTTAAAAGGCAGTTCGTATTCTAGTTATACTTATAGTTATTTGGTAGGTAAAAATAATCTTTTAAAAGGTTTGCTGTAGTTCTCATATGTATGAAAATTGGTACAAATTCATATCTTTAAGACACATTTTCATTAGTTTTTCGATATGAATTAAAGGTTTATTATAGAAAATATACTATGTATAAATATACAAATTACCTCCACCTCATATCCTTTATTTGGAGTGGTTTTATCTATTCCGAATTTCGTTTAAATTCCTTTTTCAAGTGTAACATCGACACTGCATATTGTGCCTTCCGTCTGAGTGTGTTTGTTGATATGCGCAGCGATTTAATTATAAACACACAACACGTGCTTAGTCCATTACATTATGGGAAAGGTGTGCAAACTGAAAATAACCGCACTGAACACTCAACACACTCAGCACTCGCACAACAACAGCATTCCCATACATCACACACACACACTGAGCTTGAACTTCGCAGTCCACTGAGCTGTGCGTAACTCGTGTGTGTTTTTTAATAGCGGAGTTTCAGGCCGAATCGGAGGCGGAGCCCTGGCTATATTTAATTCTTTCTAATGTATGCCAATATGGCATTAATCGCTTAGACACGCAACAAACATCGAGTGGGGGCTATATAATTATGCTGCGCGCTGTTTGGTCAGAAAGATGAGGAGAACCTATAATTAAATCAGGCAACTCTTGGTGTAGGATTGAAAGGAAAGTTTAGTAAATTATGCAATTCAGACTAAGGGAAAAGAATAGGAAACTTGGGTTGGGATTGGGTTCATTTATTCTTACCATTCTTTGTGCTTACCTAAGCTTGTTTATCTCAGGTTAATATCATTTCTTTCTTGATGAACTGATGAGCTGTTTCAGTTCTTAGCCATAAATACCTCATCATGCGAGCTCTTGTATCTCTTAAACCTTAAAATAAAACTTAAGTTTAAGGAAACAAAAGAAGCTTTAAATTATCTACCATCCTGGAATTAGAGACCATTATAAAGGCTCCTTCCTCTTTCTTGAACCAACTCTAAACACCTTTGCTGTTTGCAAAACATGCCACTTATCCCAGGTTGCGATACCAATCGGCAACAAAAAATATTTACTGTATTATTAGCCACTTAAAATGTATTAGAAAAAATGCCAAAAGACCTCAATTGAAATAATCAACGCCATTTGCTGATTGCACTACCGGCCACATGGATGTACATATTATTATGGTGTTGGGGCTGAAACGAAATGAACTCTTCACGTCGTCACACATGCAATGACCGTTCGTTAGCTTCAGTTTCCCGATTGCCTGCTGCCAGCTGCTGCCGTGTGCGTTGTTCATGTTTTCCTTTCCTTTATTTTAGTTTTATTCCTCCTTATTTTTTTGTAGATCATAAAGCATCGATAAAAATCGCTGCGCCGCTCCGGCCGGTCAATGCACGCGCTCGTTATTGTTGCATGTGCCGCAGAAATAACGGCGCCGAGGAAAACGCTGAAAAGCTAGCTGCCCCGCACAGTTCGCTGATTGTAATAAAACAAATGCTTGAAATGTGGTCAGCAGGCATAGTTTTCCACAGACCCGTAAAAAACTGAAGCCCCAGAAAAAATTGTGCACTCGGGGAAAAAGGAGTTTGAAATTAATTAGGATTATCGGTTATCGAACTTTGATTTAGATTTAGATTAAATTTAGATTTAAATATAAGAAGTATCAGTATTATTTTAGTAAAGAATTGTCGAATCGAGAAACTTTCATTAGGCTTAACCGGACATTGAGAAAGATATCGTAAAAATTATTACAATTTAAATAATTGTACACAATAAGTAAAGTACAGTCCCAACTACATTTTGAATGCTTATTTTTACGTGTAACTTGTCGAAAAGCCCATGATTTTCTAGCGTACAAATCGTTAAAAGTTCGCATGCCAAACTCACATTTAGTCCCGTTTTCAAGTTACCAAGTCAAATGCATATTGACTAACGATTTTTCTATTCCAATTCACGGAATCTTTTTAGGGTGCCGGCAAGGAAATCCGAGAAGCAATCGCCGATCCCTCGCCAGAGGTGACGGGCAAGGCCTGGGCGGCGGTCCTGCCGCTGGTCAATAAACTGAAGCGCTGCTACGAGCACTCCATGGAGCTGGACAAGATCGTGCCGAAGCTGCTGGGCCAGCTGGTGGGCGGCAAGCTCAATCCGACACAACACCTGGAGACGCAGCAGGCGCTGGTCAAGCAGCTGGCCGAGATCTTGGAGTTTGTGCTGAAGTTCGATGAGTACAAGGTGAGTGAGTTTTGCAACGCCTTTGCCTTTGCGTGGTGATGTGTTTGCTGTGCGTGTGTTACAAGCTCTAGTCCATATTTGGCGGTAGTAACGCCTACAACGGCTCGGGTTTAACCCATTAGTTATTCGAGGTGAAAAAGAAGCTCTGGAGGGGATTTTACATGGCCAGAAAATGAAGACAGTTACTATTAATTAAGTAAAATATATTAAAATTATTATTTACTTGTAATAAATAATTTTTGTCTTGGTTTTTAACTCTCTAGTAGCAAACTCTATTGCAAATTGTACTTAAAACTTGATATTTTTATAGTTTCTTCAATAGAATGTCTGCATTTTATTTAAAGGAAATAGTCAATGTGAATCTGAAGTGGAGAAAACGTTGTCAAAAGCATTTTATTACTTTATATACTATCTTTGTTATGTTCTTATTAACAATCTGATTTTTAATGGGTTAAATATGCCGTCTTCTTCACTGTTCCACCGGCTGGCTGCCTGTGTCTGCTTGTTTACCTTATGTGGGCGCTGTCGACAGTCCATCCGATCCAAAGCAATAACCAAGAGGCGAGTCAAACGAAGCCAAACCAAGTCCCACTTGCTGCCAACTCATTGTGCGCGTGGTTGCATTTTTAATTGACTGACTTCTATATATTCTGTTTGCTCGTTTTGCCCTCTGTCTGGGCTAACTGAAGACTAACTTGGCCAAGACGAGCGCGTGCTGCGGCTCATTGATGAAAGCAATCTTTTGGCCAGCAACAGCTAACAGATTGCATGCGTGTGCCACACAGTGGAGCATCGGACATCGGACGTGGCCGTGGCACTTACGCACACGCGATACCAACGACCGATGGCCGGATGAAGTTGTAAAAAGCTTAGAGATATGTTCGGTGGGAATACAGCAGAGGTTGTATTAATAGGAAGGCTATTTATTACAGGGAAATCATGGCTTCAAATCTAGGAATAATTGCAGTATGAATTTTGAATTAAATTTTTTATAGTTCAATGGTTGAAAGTATAACTTTTATACTTACCTTTCGAGCACAATTTTTGCTCAAATATGCAAACGAATTCAACCGCAGTGGGTTACGACCTGAGCCGTGACAGTTGGCTTTGCCATTTCGATTTAACAAACAAAATCGATTTGTTCTAATGGCAAATCTCTGTGAGTGAAGCATTTCCCATGGCTCGCTTCCGGTTGAATCAGGAGAGCCAGAGACTTGACGTTCGGGGATCTAGGACAGTCAGGAGGGGATAAGGCACAGTCATCGCCATCGTCGTCGTGGTCGGCATCCAATCTCTGATGTCTGCCCCCCAAGATGATGATGATGATGTTGATGTTAAATGCTGTAAACTGCACGTTCATTGTGTTCTCAAAGTGTCAGCTGCCTGGCGGCGCTCAGATACATATACTTCTATATAGATATAGATATATATTCCCCTCTAATAGAAGTTGTCTGAGTGTGTGTGTATATAGCTCAGACGTGCTTCCCTAACTAACAGCTACTTCCGTTCCGTTCCGTTCCTCTCAAATGGCGAGCATTGTCTCTGCGCTTTTGTTGCCCGCCGGAAAGTATGCTGCATACAATTTATTGACTTTTCTTGTAAATGGCTTCGTTTTAACGACAAGTTTTTATTGGGCTAAAAAAAAAGAAACAACAAAATCTCTGCCATGTCGAGTGGCACTTGGAGTTCGCAAGAGGAAGTATTAAAAACTTACACAGTTCTAGGTAAGGGATTGGGTGTAAAGACTAATAAATTATTAAATGAAGAAATATGGAAGCAGATAAAAATAGTTAATAACTTTTATTGATCAGTAATAGATGTCTAAGATGTCTAAAAAGGTTCGGGTTTATTTTAATTATAGATTATAAATATCAAAAGATATATTAGTACAACGTTTTCTCTTTTCTGATTCCGATCAATTCTTCACATATTTAGTTTATTTAAGTGTGGACTCTATCCCTTGCAATCGATCTACCCAAAAAAAAGACGCAACGAAAACTGTTTTCTTGGCATTCAACCAAATGGCTCTTGAGGGGATTTATTCAATTTTTGGCTTCTTTACAGGGTAACATTTTTGTTTGGGGTAATACTATATATTCAGCCAGCCTCTCTCTTCTACTTCTCATCGAAATCTTCACCGACATCGTAGACTGGCTGCAGGCGCCTGGGATATTTACGCAGATAATTGGCAAAGTGCTGAGCATATTTGGCCTGAAAATCACGATGCCTCCAAGGTTGGGCGGGCTCATAGTAGTTACCATTGTTGTTGTAAATATTTTGGTAGTCATTTGTGGCCAGGGAGCGACTGCCGCCAATTTGGACCACTTGCTCCTCCTCGCGCCGTGTATCGCTGGAGTCCAGCTCGGCGGTGTTGGAATGGGGGAGATAAGGTTGTTGAAACGAAGTTGTTGGGGTTGTTGGAGTAGTTTCCTGTTGTTGGTAGTAAAAGTAGCCAGGCACGTTGTTGTAATTGTGATTGGGGGCACGCGTGGGAGGCTGCAGCTCCTCTCGTCTTGGTTCACTTCTCCAACTTGGTTGATATGAAGGCTGGGGCGGCTCCTCTCTACTCCAAGCTGGATAGGGCTGTCTCAGGGAGTCCGCTCCATAATAACCACTTAAATTTGGATACTGCTGCTGTTCTTGGGCACTGTACTGATTATCATTGACCACAATCGGGGAACCCGACCATATAGATTGCACTCCTGGGATTGCATAAGCCCCACCGCCGTAAGGTGATGCATATTGAGCTGTCCCACAAGCTGCATCGATTATCATCATCATCATGAGTAGTGGCAGCAATGCATATAGCTAAAAAATAATAACAAACATTCATTACAAAAGATTAATCATCTCGGGTGTCGAGCACTATATTATATTTAGAGATGAGGGTGGAGGAGCACTCACCATGCTGACGATCCGTCCTGTTTGCGGCTTCATTTCAGACTGTTGAGAACGATTTATGCTAATAACGTATTTATATGGGGTTTCGCAACAGACTCTCGTCGACTCAAGTCGACACTACTATATAGTACACCTGGGCCCTGGCCAGTGCATGATTTTTTCTGTCAAGGTGATCGGATGAGCAACATACTCTACCTGACTCAAAAATTCGCGGCGGCGGAATCTCTGAAGTTTTTTTTCTCACGCACGTTCCCGATGCAGCCCTGACAGTTTAATTTTGTTTGCTTTTGGGCCTGGCCCGGAGTAGACTTGCAACAGTTAAGTGCCAAGAGGCAAAAGGCACCAGGCAAGCAGGCACCAGAGGCGACAGTCGGCAGCAGGCAAATTGCGGTGTCACGTACCGCGTAATTAGTAATTAGATTTTGAAGCCAACCGTAATTAGAGGCTAACAAGAGCGAGTGTTGAAAAGCCGCTGTAAGCGTTAACTGACAACTGGTGGATGATGTGTTGGTTGTAACATAGGAAAGCTACTTGCTATGGAGTTTAATTATTTACAACGGAAATAAAAAGTACAAAGGCATTCTATTATGTTCTTTTACGCCTCTACATTTAATCTCTCTAAACAAAATATTGATTACATAGGGTAGGGAGTACCAAGATGTGTTTTTTTAATTTTCCCTACTTGCATAGGTTAAATATAAAGTATGCGCGGTACGCATCTTGGTCTTGGCTTTTACCAGAAAAGTGCATCAGTGTGTAATCATTTCACTTGTACATAAAACTAACAATAAATAATAAATTACAGTTTTTTTTCTTAATCAAAATAGTTTCTTTGTTCGTAGAATAAGATGTTAAAATAATTCAATTTTCAAAATTTCACTCTTGGTCGATATATGGCATGGAAATATATAAAGATAATCTTCAGTTGCAAATATCGTGGACTCAATTTAAATAGAACTTTGAATTTGGTATCCTATAAGCTATCTTCATTTATACATTTGGCCGCATGTGCAGGATAAAGAAGGCTCCGTCGCGTGGCACAGGAAGTCGTTTCAGGAACTCCCCACCGTCATATGAATCATGCAATAATTTATTTAAACTGTACTTGGTTTCCCTTCGCTGTATAAGGATCATGTCATTGCACGCAGTGTCGCGGGTTAGGAACTGCAAGTACAATAAATAATAAGAATTAATTGGATTTGAATGAGAAAATAGGTTGCATTTATAAAGGAATTTGAATGTTAAATAAATTTAGTTGATTACCCACCATTTTCTGCTGTATATTGGACAAAGTATCGGATGTCGGGGGCATATTGAATGGCTCTTTCTGAAAGATATTTTCGGCGCGGCACTTGGTGAGATGAGCTGTAATAATGTCCCTGGCATTGGCCTCTTCTTTATTCGGAGGCGTGGCCCGGAGACGGTTTATCCACATGGTGGCCATCATCTTGGAGCGTAAGTCTAGGTCATCAATATGACGATCCAGAATCTCAATGCCCTGCTCGAAGGTTGGTTCGTCCTCATCCCCGGATTTTGATGATGTTCGATTCGGTTCCATTTGCCTCTGTTCATTGAGATTCTGCCGCTCCGATTCCTTTTGCTCCGCGCGTTTCTTCTCTCTCGCCTTCCTTTCCGGCTCCTTCTTCCTTTCGTTCGACTTTTGCCTTTCTGCCTGTTTTTTGCGGTTTTCCTCCTTCTGGAGAGCCTTATTTTCTTCCTGTTTCTCCAACTCCATCTTGTTAGCAGTTAGGTACGGTCCGTTGTGTTCCACCATGCTTAAAGAAGAACCTCGACTTCTTCGTATATTTTGGTTTCTGCGATTAAACCGAATCAGTATGGAGAAAAATGGCTAAAAACAACAATAAACTTATTTTTTACTTTACCCCTCATTTGTATCAGTTTTCGGTGATTTCTTGAAAATGTTCATTCTGTCGGATGTTTGAAACTACAATGATGGAAATTATTTTGAATTCATTACTATTGACAGATTTCTTCCAAATTTGAGCCTACTAATGCGGCAAATCTAAGCTCAGAATGCTCAGGCGCTCAGAATTTATTAATATTAAGTAAATTAATAGTAAGCAAATTTTATTTGGTTATAAAATAATTTAATTTCTTATATTCTTTCTCTTTCCCCTCGTTAGATGAAAACACCCGCCATACAGAATGACTTTAGCTACTACAGACGCATCGTCAGTCGGCAGCGTGTGGACTCCACGGAGAACATGCTGGTCAGCACGGAGTTGGCCAACCGGATGTCCCTCTTCTATGCCCATGCCACGCCCATGCTCAAGGTGCTAAGCGAGGCGACATCGAAGTTTGTCAACGATAATGCGGACGATGTCCAGAATACGACGGAAACGTTAGGAACTATGGCCAAAGTCTGCCTTCGAATGCTTGAGAATCCGTGAGTTGATTTTGTAAATTGTTATTAGCAAGTTCTCTGAATAATTTGCTTTGTTTGCAGAAAACTGCTGCAACAAATCGAGCGGGAGGACACGAAAATGCTGGTGCTGCGCGTTATGGTTGGCCTGGTGATCCTCTACGACCACGTTCATCCGGAAGGAGCGTTCGTGCGCGGCGCCCATGTGGATGTGAAGGGATGTGTGCGCCTGCTGCAGGCGCAGCCGGCCATTAAGGCGGAGCCGCTGCTCAATGCCCTGCGATATACGACGAAGCACCTGAATGGGGAGAACACGCCGAAGAATATACAGCGCCTGCTGGCCGCATAGGAGTGGAGTGGAGTGGAGAGGAGGAGGTCCGTAACGTTAATTTCTATGTGTATTGCGTATCGATTTAAAATGGTTTTACTTTATTTATGTAATTAGTAGGCTTCTTGTATTATTTGTAAAAATTGTAAGCTAGCGAGCGAGTGTGTTGTGCTAGCAGGAGGAGTCAGAGCCGGCAGGCAGCCTGTAGTTTTACGTTTTTACCCCCCGTGTGCATTTCCAGCATTTGTTTTTTGGCCGCCAGCCACCAGTCGCCGACGTCGTGAGGGGAACGCATATATCAGCAGCAACAATATTTTAGTTGATAATCTAGCCCTAATGTTAAGTACCGAAGGGAGGAGCCTAAATTAACCTAAACAAACCAATTAGCGCAAAGTTTAAACTGATGTGGAGATGCGAGAGATAAATCCTAAATTTTCACAAAAGCAGAGAGATTATAAATATAAAAGAAAGAGCATTTTTAAATTAAATCTAGAGTATTTTTTTGTACAACTGGATGTAGAGAAAGGGTGTTTAGATCTAACTAATGCCTAAATTAAACGAATTGTACGAACTAAAATGCCTAAAACTACACACACAAGCAGAAAGCGGATGCATTTATATATATTTCCACGCCGTCAACTTTGATAAACGTATTTAATAATAAACAAATCTACAACAAAATAAACTTGAGCTGCGCAATAATAATATTTTTAAGATTTACAAATAGTAATAAAGGATTGAAATAAAAAGGCAAAACTTAACGCATACAATTTGTACCAAAAACAAAAGAAAACAAAAGAAAAACAATGAGAAAATCACACAAACTAAATAAAGATTTATATATGCGATAAGAGGAGCGAGAAGATGAAGGATGATGATGAAAAAAAACTATATAGAGAATGCTGAATCAAAATAAATATCACGCAAAATCAATCTGGAGAATGTTTTCTCTTTATCGGGGTGGGTTTTTCTTTAAACATTACTTTAAGTTATTTATTTGAAGTGCCAGTCACTCACAGAGATATTTAGTTGGTAATAACTTATTTTTAAATAAATTCATTATTTTTTTGTTTTGTTTTTGATTGTAAAAAGGTGTTCTTAATGGGAACAACTGTTTGTGCGCCATTAAAACGTCCCAGATGATCGTGGCTCTACGTAAAACTCTACAAAAACAATGTCACTAAAATTTGCGGTCAAAGATGCACCAAAGAAAGCTTTCGAGGTTGGAAATAAATTGTTTATAGACAACTTCTTGTTACTTTACTGCGCAGGGGCTCTTTCTGTTTAAAAGTTGTAAGTACTTAAGTCTTTAGGTAAATGCAAACCGATGTCACCTTTATAATTTAAGTTGAAATATATCCTAATATTAATATCAATATAGATCAATAATAATATCAATATTAGAAGCAGATGGGGCCTTAAAAGAACTAAAGACTATCCTGAAAATCTATTAAGTATTTCAAATGCTTAAGACATCTCGCATACATTTTTCAATATTGCTCTTTATTCAAATTTTAAGGCGTTTTTTAAGAAGTTTTTTTCGGAGCCACGCCTTCTCGTCGATGAACCTCGCTCTAACCGCAGCAGCCAGCCTCTCCCTTGGGCGGCACCGGCACTTCATCGGCATAGCGAACGCTGCGTACCACGTGATGGTGATGCGGGTTTGGGGGCTTCGTGTCATCGGCCTTTGGGTGCTGATGCTCTTCGGCTTGAGCTGAAAGAGGGCACAAAACCGATTAGAATTAGCTGATTTCCGAGGATTCTAGTTCTGAATCCTTGCCAGAGGCCATGAAGAAGGCGATGCTCAAGATGAGAGTGCACAGGACTAGGAACTTCATGGTTAAAGCTGGCTTGTTGTACAGATTGCTGCGAACTGATGCCTCGGAACTAACCGGAGGCCCCTTTTATACGGAAATCGCACAGTTGACTCCCCAAATGAAACAAAATTATGAGAAACACTTGTCGTTGCACAATCGGTGAAGCTCATTAGGTTATAAGTCATTGATATTGAAATGTGTAGCTTGTTGTATTTGGCAGCGATGGGTAACGCCATAACGAAACACTTTATAGCTTAACAATAGGTTTTTCACTTTACTTCCTTTTTTACAATTGAGCTTCTATAATTAAACAAAGTTGGAAAGCAGAAAACAAACTACAAGGGATTTTTTAAAATTTCGTTTCTAAAAACTAGGGTGTCCAAGGGTCAATATAATAAAGTTTGTGGGGCAGAGGCAAGGGCAAGGTGCGGAAAGAAATTAGGAGACTAATTAAGCATTAACTAAATTGTAGATTGTCCTGGAAGTGACTGCGCGGCTCATGTGCTGTTGTTATTGCTTTGTCGCGGCTTCAATATCAGCTTCCCCGTGTCATCACAGCTCATATTAAAGTCGCCGAGTACCGTTCTCGTTCGTGACGTGATTATCTGCGGCGCTATCACCAGTTTCTGGATGCCCAAAATGAACAGGAAGACTGCAGAAGAGAAGAAATGAGGGTTACTAAGATTCGTGGATGTTATTATTACTTATTTCCTTCTCCTGGCGTTCTTATTCCAGTTGCATTTCATGAGAAAAACCTCTTAGCTGTATTAGTGGGTGTTTATATATATTCTAATCTTGCCTAGCATAGGGCTTATCTGAATTATAAAAATGAAATCTACTATTCCTTGACAGCGTAATAAAAAAATTAGTATTCGTAGAGGTCTTAATCAGTACATGGAAGTTGAGTGGATAAGATAAGCTCGTTCAGTAAACTCAAATCTGAATGTTATGTTAACCCTAGCAATTTCTTAATAATTTAAATAAGAAAACCTACATTAATTGCGTATGATCGGATTGATTTCATAGCTCCTAACAGAAATAAATTCTTTTTCTTTGTATACAGCCATTGATAAATATTCCCCAAATACTGACATATGCTTATTTTTTTTCATTTCCGGTTTGGGCTGCCTAGCTTGACACTTGTCAGTTTCGATAGTTTGAATTTAAACCGTTAATACTTAATATAATCGTTTGATGTTTCAAATTCAAGTGGAATTGACAGCGAGAACAATGTTTCCCCCCCCCCCCCCCCCCCCCC
>VNJM01000674.1:0-208359 GCA_008042475.1 Drosophila kanapiae | reverse complement strand
CAAAAACTGACGCTGACGCCGACGTCGACGCCAACCCGGCGAGCCCTGGTGGTGGCGGAGGAAAGAATGCAGAAACACTCCGGATTTGGACTTAACTTGGATAACAACTTATATTGTAGAGATTACACTGAATAAATACCTATTATAACGAAGTATAACGAAGTCTGCTGTATTGTTACTACATTATTCCCGGCTATGGCTAGGTACTAAAACAGGACTTTCTCAAGGACTGATGCGAGTCCTTGGGAAGGACTTAACTTATATATATATTATGTGGTCACTGCGTTGCAAATATCCATATATATATATCTGAAAGGGTATATAAATATGTAATAAATGATTGTGCTCTAGTTATACTAGATTTAATATAATTATTTTTCTTTAAGAATGAAATGTTCTATAAATTATCGGAAAATCAACAAATCTATACGCATGCTTGACTTTTTTGAGATTGATGGAATGTATTATTAATATAAAAATGGGGGATACAAGACTAAGAACCAAGTGTATTTAAATAAGTAACAAAGTGTTTTTTTATGTTTGTTTAATTTTATCATATTCTTTGTATGCGATGCTGGGTTCTCATGGTACACATTAATGAATCATGTGTAATGTACTGTAGGAAAAGTGTCTTTATCGCCCCAATTTGTATGACTAATATGAAATCTAGTGTTACTAAGTAATATTAGGGAGTACAAATAAATAATTCACATACTATAAATAATGGCAAGTGAGCAACATTCGGATAGGGCATGTTTACAAGATAAGAGCTAGTAAGAACTCATATTTTGAACTTTCTCAAAATACATAACTGTATAAGCTAATATCTGATATTGTTTTTTTTTATTATTTTGAGATTATTAATATATAAGTCCAGTGTTATAACTTACTACTTTAATTAATCTCATAATGTTTATTAATTTCAGCATTATAGTAGGTGCTCCCCGAGCCCAGACCACCTTAGTGTCGCAGGAAAACATTGAAGAGACGGGAGCGATCTACAGGTGCTCCTTAAACCGGGATCACTGCAGTCCGTATATATTAGATTCTCGAGGAAACGTTGGTCAGCCAGGCAATTTTTCGGAAATGAAGGATTTCCAGTGGCTGGGCGGATCGATGGCTGGCGGTACTCTGGACACAGATATGCTGCTCGTATGCGCTCCTCGATACCAGCGTCCAACATCAGAGTTTAACTTTATGAGTGGAGTTTGCTACGTAGTGCAGAACACAGTTGGCCAAATGCCGGGGCACGTATCAATTCTCTCCGGAATCAACAAAGCTACAGCTAAGGAATATTATATCATGAGTGGAATGGGTCTTAGTGCCCATGTGGTGGAAAATAAAACAATGCTCCTTATTGGAGCACCAGGACATGGACTTGGTATAGGATCAGTGCTTGTTTACCGATCAGATAATACGGCCGATATTTCTTCAATATTGCACTATAATAAGAAGGCCTTGAATATGATTTACTTTGGCTATGCGACGAGCTCTGGCCACTTCGACAGTGCTAACATTCTCAGCCTCCTCTATGTAATCACTGCACCTCAAGAGCAGGAGCCATTCGGCAAGGCCTACATCATTAACCCGAAGGGGAAAATATTACAGACGTTACAGGGAGACCAGCTCGGGGATTACTTCGGATATTCAGTGTTGGCGGAGGATCTTAATGGGGACAAGCTGGTGGACTTGATCGTCTCAGCACCCATGTACGGCACGGATGATTATCACGACAACGGCGCCATTTACGTATTCATCAACAAGGGCCTGGTAAGTAGAACCTGCCTGAATAAGAAATAACACAGATTGAGGCAAAGTCTCCCGAATTGTAGTTACATTTCGAGAAGACAATTTTGAGATCACCAGTCGCGGGCAGTGCACGATTCGGTACAACTCTGTCTCGCCTGGGAGACATCAATCATGATGGATTCAACGGTAAGTTGTTATTCCTATTTCTAAGGAATTTTTAGGAGGACTACGAAGATTATTCTCCCTGAAGATTATACATAATAATAAGTCTGGCCTTCTTTGTAGACGTTGCAGTGGGAGCTCCTTTTGCGGGAAATGGCTCGGTTTTTATTTACCTGGGAAGCGAGCATGGATTGCGGTATGTGCCGAGTCAGCAAATTGAGGCCCCTTCCCAGCATCCGTCCAAGTACGGAGCGCATATGTTTGGACACGGCCTCTCCCGGGGATCCGACATCGATGGCAATGGCTTCAATGACCTGGCCGTCGGAGCGCCCAATGCCGAGGCGGTGTTCCTTTACCGAGCCTATCCGGTGGTCAAAATATATGGCACCATACGGGCGGACAGGCGTGAGATTAGATCGCAGGAGGAAGCACTGAATATCACGGCTTGCTACAGACTGAGTACTGCGAGCAAGGATAAGGAGGTGCAGCACCAAGTTCTGGCCATTCGGATTGTCGCAGATCCGCAGATACAGCGGACGACTTTCGCCCTAACGCAGACAAATGAAATGAACTACAGAGCGGAGGTGGGGCTTACCGAGCAATGCCGGGTCCTCGAGTTGCAGGTGTCCTTCACACGGATGGACGTGTACAAGCCCATCGAGGTGCGGATGCATTATGAGGTGGTCCACAAGGAAGATAAGTTTACGTCTTCACAACAAGGATTCTGTGAGAAATGCGTTGCTGTTGATCCAGCGGAGCCGAAGACTTCCACGGCTAGGATCGTTTTTAATACAGGATGCACCTCCGCTGTTTGCATAGCTGACCTGCAGCTAAACAGTCCGGACACGGGGTAAGCTGAGGGATTTTTAAAATATTTTGAAGACATCATCATATTCTTTGCAGCTCCACTTTTACAATAGGCAGCAATAGAATCCTTCGTCTGACCTACGAAATCACCAACGCCGGAGAGACCGCATACCTGCCTCAATTTAACGTGACAACCGGTGCCCTTCTTACGTTTGCCCAAGTTCCGGGCAACTGCCAGGTCAGCGAAGCCGTCATGATGTGCGAACTTAACGGCGGACAGGCGATGGCCAAAGGTGAGACGGATTCCGTCACCGTCAGCTTCGATGTCAGCCAGCTTAGTGGTACATCGCTGGCAGTCACTGCCGAAGTATTTAGCTCGGGAAAGGAGAAGAATCTCAGGGATAACAAGCACCTCAACGTAATCAGTCTAAGGGAGTTCAGCGACATCGATGTCACGGGGTAAGATGGAACACAACCCTTAAAAACTACAAAATTTAAATCGAAATTTCCTTTTAGCGAGCAAATCAATCCTCAAATCAATCTGGAAAGTAACGTTAAATCGGCGGAGATCCTGAACCATTACAAGATCAAGAGCCACGGACCCAGTGCTATCGAGCAGTTAGCGGTGGTCTTGCAGATCCCCATAGCCTATAAGGCAGTTGGATCTAAGCCCCTGGTGCCAATCATCAATATGACGAGCCTAAAGGTGCTGGCTACCTACGATTCCCAGGCATTGGTAATCGAACTTCTCGACCAGGACAATAACCAGCTGAGCGAGGAGAAGGAGATACCTTCAATAGGTCAGAAGGATATGGATCTGAAGAAGAGGAATTCGGGAATTAAGCTTATCGGATGGCATAGGGATCTTGGAGCTACAACTAAGAACTTCTTTGAAGTAGCTGGAAACTTAAAGGGTAAACTACCCATGAACCGCACCATTGTGTTCAGTTGCCAGGACTCCGAAAAGACGATGTGCATCCGGGCATCCGTGCCTCGCATTCGCCTTCGACCAGGTAAAACTGTTTACCTGAACGTGAGCTACTATGTGAATCTGGGCGAAGTGAGTGCCATTTTGCGGAGTCCCCTGGAGTATTTTGTCATCCTTACCGATGTGACACTTATTAAAAAGGACGATCCCACCTCCAGTTCGTTCGAGATTAAGAAGAGAGTGGAACCGAGCGTTATATCAAAGCATTTGCAGGCAATAATTCCCATTTGGGCTTTACTTCCGTCCGTCGTCGCTGGATTGCTTATTCTCGCTGTGATTAACTATGCGATGTTCAGGGTTTGAGTAACTACAGATTTATTTGTAAATCCTTATTTATTTCTTTAATATTGCAGTTTGGCTTCTTCCGTCGCGCCAAGAAGGAGCAGATGAAGAGAGCTAAGCAGCAGAAAAACTCAGAAGAAGATATTGACTTAGGTAATGAAATTTTTAACTAAGTTCCATGGGATTTAAGATTAATTTTTAATTATTATTATTATAGGAAACTTTCGTAAGTCTTAAAAGGAAAATAACTATTAAAAAAACCCTTAAATTTGACCATTTATAATATATTTATAATAATTTATAATAAAACCAAATATATGCTACCGTTAGCAAAAAAATTATATTGAGCTAATACAACTTAGTTCCTGGAGAAACTACACTAAAATATATTGAGATCAGAGTTAAAATATCAATAATATTCCTGCTGCAGGTTGTTGGAAACTTAAGTTATGATATATGATGCCATAAAAATAATCACTGATATTTTTAACTCTAGATGCAAATGCCATTTTATGCAAAACAATAAACTGTCTCAACATTATGAATATTGGTATTTTCCAGTCCATTCCCCATAGCTACCCGCTTCCATCGAAAATACTTGACAAATATTTAATATCGTAGATGCATTTCGATTTTTTTTTGTATCCTGTTATCCCCGCCAATGCAGGATAAAATCAAACCAGAGTTTCTCCTACATGTACGCGTGTATATCTATCACAAATTTGTCTAGCTTGTCAACGAGAATTCGCATATTCGGAGACTCGTACCGGGCACTCTGCCAAGACCGAGTAAGGGGAATGGACAACGAGAAAAATATTTCAAGGGAACAATCTGGAGAAATTGCGAAAAGCAATCATGAAGTAAATATTGAGATATTGAGAAGCGTGGCTCCTTGAAATGAGCAGGCCAGGCCAATCCTCCCATCCATATGCCGCCATTGGTGTTTGTTTAAGTTTCTGTTTCCGCACAGGTGCGAGTTCCTCAAAAAAAAAGAAAAAAAAAAACGAGAAGAAAAAACATTTACATTTATTTATGATTCTGTAAAAAACACTAAAGTTAACAGCTGCGAATTGTTAGCTAATACACAGCCAGCCTTGAATAAGTATTTTTTTGTAGAGAAGAAAAGCATTTCAACAGAGCGTTGTGATTAAGATACAAATATATATACCTTTATAATAAACATTAAGTAAATATATAAATACATAAATAAATTGTAAATAATATATATTATATGGAAACAAGAATTGTTTTATTTTTCAATGCTTTTTCTTTGTAATTTGCATTGGCAAAGTATGACCCAAGTTGACCTTTGATACTGACTCGACTCGTCAGGGTATACTCCATTCGTTTTACTGCATATTAACAAGTTGATCTTTTGTTTTATTTCCCATCTCGATTCATGGGCTTTCGGTGGCTTTTGGTTTCACTGTTTTCGCTGTCTGGCTCTCGGTTGCGTTAACTCGACAAAACTGTTTTCACTGGCTCAAAGGCGACATAAAGTATATTTTGATTATTTTGTGAGCCAGAAGTTGAGCATTTTAAGGCCCGCCAGCATTTGCATTTCAAATATACTTTTACGACGGTCCAACCACCTCCCGCCACACCCGAAAAAGCCTCTGCACCCGCATGCCGCCCGACACCTTCCCGCAGGATCTTATGCCGCATGGAGGTGGGCGGAATACCACAAATGGCGTGTAAACACAACAAAGAGGTAATAACAATGGCTGCCTGGATGCCAACGAGGTCCCTGACTCCGCGTAGAGGTGCGGGTGCGGGTAAGGGTATGGGGATGGGGATGAGGATGAGGAACTCGTCCGCATTCCTGGAGCCTTTGAGAGCGTCGAGCAGGACTCGCTCTGTCTCTCTCTGTCGCCATCGCCTGGCACCCGCACTTTCGTAAACATTTTTATTTGTTTCTCCGTAAGCTGTGTCAATACACAATAAATTGAACTGTGCCAGAATTTATGTTGCCACTTTGCGAGGACCCTCGTCCTCTCCGGCCGCCCTATCGCGCCGAGGGCGTCAATTGCATGTTGGCCACCCCCTGGGGACTTAAAAGTTCAATAATATTTATTTGTTACTGCCTGCTCTCCGACAACAAAGCACACAAGATTATACTTAGCCTAGGCCCCGTTTATCAAGCCACGCATATTGGCCCGCCGCCTAGCATACGGACCCAGGACTCGAAGAGACACAGGGCTCACAGGATCCCCTTACGTAATGGCATATTGCCGCACAATAGGCGAGACCGCAGTAAATTTCAGCCACTAAAGGCGATGATTTTTCAAAAGACACCAAGCTAATTTAGTGACCGAATGCCAGCTCGGTCACCACTCTGATTTACGGGGTCACCATTTGCAGGATTCCAATTATCTGTGGGCTTGGCTTGTGACTTTAACCTAAGGACTTGGCCATCTTTTTAAAGTTTAGTCACAACTTCAATAATGTCTAATTTAAGTGTATGAGTGAATTTCGGAAGAATAATGATACAGAATATTCACTCTTAAATAATAAATTGTCCAGTTTGTTCAAAGGATAGTTACGCCTGTTCTTAGTAACTTTGATATTTCGTCATCCTTAATTTTAACCAGAATTTTCTTATACATAATTAATTTTGTAGTGGCATTTAAGGAAAAGTTATCCCAAGTGGAAGTTCTCAGGACTTGACTTCCTGGGAAATAATTACGTTAGCATTTGGCAATCAGAGAAGGTGGAAGAAATTTATTGCGGTTTATAATTTATTTTCCAAGAGTTAAAATTCTGAATATTTAATAAATGGAAATATATTCAAATAGTAATGTCATGAAATTACTGAATATTATTTATTTATTATTATTTAACTAATGTACAGAAAGAGCGGCATTGCGTTTAAATTAATATGTTCTTAGACATATATTCCTTATAAGCATCCGAAGGCTATTATGCTCCAAACTTGTGCCCAAATGAGTCCTCTCTGTTGATCTCCTCTGAGTTGCCAAATTTCGATATTCATTGGCGACAAAGCCGGAACGTGTCCGCCGGAAACACATGTATTGCTGGTCATCTACAAATAACGTCCGAACCGTAAACAAATAAATTTCAAATCTTCCCGTGTGGTTGCACAGGCCGCTGTCCTGCCGAGCGCAGGCGCAGACAAACAAACAGACAGTCGGAGTTCGATGCCAAGCCCCGAAAGCAGCCAAAGGACACGTTGGAAACGGCACAGTCCTGGGGAAGTGCGAACTGGCACCCGAGCCAGGACTTGCCCCGCCGCAACGGAACGGAACGCAGGAGAAGCCGCCGTTGTCGAGGAACGTTCGATGGAACGATGTCCGTTGGGAATGGGGGTCACTCATGTTGGCGGCATGCGGCTCAGTTGGTAATTTGCATCCTGGGCGCGCGGACGTGACTCCGGATGGGAAAGGGAAACAGCTGCCAGAAGCCAATTTTCCGCGATGTCTGACTAAGAACTTAGCTCGAAACGAACGATAGCCGGAGTAAACGGAAAAAAAAGCGTGGAAAATATGCAAAAGTGGAAAAACAAAGAGAGGAAAAATTAAGACAAAGTTAAACCACTTGATGTCCTCTTGGGTGTCCTGTGTCTGTGTCCTGGAGTGCCGCCTGTCGAGTGTCTTTTGCCGAAATCATTTTTAAAATTTGTTTGCTTTCGCCGCATTCAAATGGATATTAGAATGCCGCGCTAAAATAAAAACGCAGGAGCGAAAAACAGGACAAGCAGGAGCCGAGGATTTCTCCAAGGATGCGTGAGCGTCTGCCGTAACGTAAAAAAGGGATTATTGTGCATCATTTCGGCCCATAAGCGAATAAAGAGAATAAAAACCATAGCAAGGAGGTGAAGGAAAAAATATTCTCAAGTCGGATTAGGCGATAAATTGTTACTGAAGTGTAAATGTTTTCTCACGTGTTAAATCGTTAAATATAAGCCGCTTCCGTATACTGTAGTTAAGCCGCAATTGTTCCACAACTCGGCCATATGGTCATTGAAACTTATAGCCAAGAACTTTAAACTGTGAGTTAAACGCGTCTCGTAAGAAAAGCCATCGGGAAACTTGTTAAACACTATAAATGGTGCAAGTTCTTCAAGTTTTTTTGTGCCAAAAGTTTTCGCCCATTAGTCATTGAGAACATTGTGTGATAGTTCTACATGGCCACCGTGCAATTTATTAACTTTTATGCGGCGGCCTGAGCAAGGAATACAGGGAAATTTTATGATATTAATTGCAAAACGATTATGAAAGTGTAAGTGGAAAGAAGTTGCTCCTACTGATTTATATTTCTTGTAAAGTTCAGGCGCGCTTTATTATTTCACCGATTGAGATGTTGAAATATAAGTTTCAGAGACTTTTCCAAAGAGCAGTTAAAAAAGTTTAAATGGAAATTGCAGCAGCCATTGAAATGTTCTTTTTAGTTTATATTTGCATTTAAGAGGGATCGCTTAAATTGGATAGCAGCACCTTTAAAATTAGTTTTCCTTTGGTTAACTTTAGTGTTTTAAGCTTTTCTTAGTTCAATATTTGGTTATCTTCTTTCACAAGCAAAATAAATTGCAAATTGAGCTACTTTGCTTGGTTAATTTAAATTCTAGGGATTTGTGTTCTTTCGTCTAAACAAGTTTGCGACAAATAACAACCAAAAGCCAGCCGCATAAATAAATTGGATTTTCATTCAACATTAAGTCGAGTTCTGATGCCATTTTATTTGTTTATTTTGATGCCACTGCAGCGCCAATAAAACTTTACCACTCAACAAAGCCGAAAACACTTAAATAAATATATAAATCAAGCAAAACGAAAATAGTGCAAGCCAGGGGACTGCAAGAGAGAGAGAGAGACCCGAAACTAAACAATAAAACTGCAAGAAAATCGCTTGAGAAAACGCAACAAAGAACTTGTGGCAGACGCATAAAGAGGAGTTGCAATTTCTATTTCTTTTCTTTTCGGAAACTGGTTATAAAATCAAATGAAATAAAGTGAAATAAGGAATAGGTTGGAAAAGTCCCAAATGCAGGCTAGAACGGCCTGAGCCCCCGGCACCGGCCCCGAGCGTATTAATTCAATAAACCTATTTATCTGGGACTTCGACTGGGATTTGGCCGGAGGAGCGGAGAATGCGACAAAGTTTGCCAGCCAAGACGGCGCAGTGCAATCAGCAGGTCTTGGAACCGAATCCAAGGATCCAAAGGAGCCAGTGGTGCCAGAGGAGCCAGATTCGATGCCGCAAACGAGTCCCAATTGGTGGCAGGCGGACAATGAGCGCACAAAAGGCGCTGTAAGTGTCATTGCAGCCAGGAACTGGGCCACTGGGACTGCCACGCAGGACGACTAGAGCCAGAGAAGAGCACCGTCACCAGCAGCGGAGCAGCCAGAGTCAGGAGCCCGGATAGCGACGTTGACAACTGAGATGACAGCGGCCGACGGAGACGCGGGGCGGTGTCGCCAGTCCTTCCACAGCTCCGGACCAGCATCTTGGCGGTGTCTTGGCCCCGTCTCTTCAATCCTGGTCCTGCTCCTGCTCCTTGGCTTAGGGATGCGTAAGTACAGCTCGGGGGTTCGACTCCCATCCTTTCCTGTGCGAGTGTGTGTGACTTTCATACATTTTTGATTTAATTTAACGCATTCATGTCGCCCACTCTGGCACACACATACACTCAAAGCAAGGAGACGCCTTAAACGTTAGTTTCGACTATGGGATACCCTTTTCTTATCAAGGTTTTCCTTACCTTTTAATATATTGCTTGCTCTTTCACTGGTTTCATTAAAACTGATAAATTTCTTTTTATTGTTATTTATGGAATAAATACTTTTAGCTTTAATATTATTTTATCCATTTATAATCTATTTAAAACCACTCTGCAGGTATATCTGATATATTTGATCAATATACCCTAACACAGGGTATAAACAGCCACGCATAAACACTTGGCAACACACACACAAGGATAATGGCACTCGTAAGCGGGCCCCAGGACGCGACAAGGCTGCTGGCAAATTATTTTAGTAGTTCTGAATCGACGGGGGAGTGGAAACCAGGCAATTGTCTTGTGAGAAAGTTGTCCTTGGCCATCGCTGGGGATGGAGTTAGGGCCTGAGCTACCCTATTGTTTCATTTGATTTGCTGAAATTAGATTAGGAGAAGCTACGGGGTCAGCAAAATAGGAAAACAATAGCCCATAAAGCTTGACAGAATGTGACGCAATTCACCAAGTTCGCAGTGAAACAATTTTTCCGAATTGTTGCAAAATCCACCTTTCACTACTCCAAGAGAGATATTTAATTTGATTTCGTTGCTTAATTAAGTTAACATATTACCCAACGAAAAGTAAATACCGTCAGCAGTTGAAGGTATTTTAATTTGTTTAAAGGCTTGGCCTTGCTCTTAATGGGAAAATGCTCTTTCAACATTTAGTCAATTGAATTTGTTGATTGACAAGCCAGACTGAATTTAATTTGGCGACAAATTAATTGAGACATTTAGAAGTCAGCCACTGTAAAGCGCTTAGGCGGTTAGACATTGGTATTAATTAACTTACAATGACTGACAGTTTGCGAAGGAGTGTTAGTTGATTTGGTTATAAGTCTGAAAGGATTATTTCTGTTAGTAAAATAAATAAACATTTATACATTCATTAATGAAAGGAAAGAAAGAAAAGCATAGCGGCCAATCTATTCTATTTTAAGCAACAGTACCGGCTTAATTAATTGGCCGGAAGGCCACAGAAACCAAACAAGAAACCTAATGCAAACTTTTCATTTGAGGTGCAGCAATTTGAAAAGTTTCTCGAAATACATAAGCGTTTCAACAGGATAATGGCTGCATTTTTGGTACCATAAATGGAGGCCACTATGAAAATTTATGAACAATTATCCGCACCTCTTAAGCTGAAAAGTTTTAGCATGATTCTCGGTCGCTTCCGCAAATTGTGAGAATGAAAAATAGTTTTGCGCCAGGTCCTTAACCCCATTGCTCCTTGTGGCAGGAGCAGCTGCTCAGCGGCCATAATCAAGGCAGGAATAAAATAATAAATTTCCCTTTTCTTTGCGACCCCAAGGGGTCTGGCTCCTGCTCCTGCTTCAGCTCAACAATTACCGAGGGGTAAAAACGAGCATTAACGAAATTGAAAACTTGCCAAAAAATGTTTAATAAACACATTTTCAGTCGCATGTCGGGTGGAGAGCAGAGGTGCCCTCCCAGTCTACCCAAATCCCTAGCACGCTCTGCACATTTCCCTCGATCCCCTGATCCTTTCATGCCAACTCTCAACAAAATGTGCTTTCAGAAAGTTTTGAGTGCAACTCGTTATGCCAAAATACAGAATGGGCCAACAAAGCAGATGCATGCCAAAGCCAACTCCAGGCCCTCTGCCCTCCCCCCAGAAAACAGTCAAAAATATAATACGGCCAAAGTTTGTCTTGCTGCCTCTGCTTTTGTTCGGGTTCGGTCAAAAACCCCATTCTGATTTTTTCCAAAATTTCTGTGGCATCTCTTGAGTTTTTTGTTTGCCTGCATCGTGCCGGATTCCTGCTAATTTCCAGAGTGTGCCCTGCCGGCATCGAATCAAAGCTGCCGGCCTACAGGTTGACTTGGCGCATCGCCTCTCGACCCCTTAACCCCGTCTTATTACACCTAGCCGAGATAGGCGAGATGCCCGAGATGACCGAAATCCTTTAAGGCTGCTCGGGGGTCGTAATGCCGTGTCCTGTCGTGTCGTGTCGACTCGTGTTGTGTTGTGTTGTGTTGTGTTGTGTCGTGTGTGTTTGTGGTTGTGCCTGTAAGGGCCAAAAGTGTTTGCTTACCTTCATAAATTATAAATGGGTTTTGCGGAGAGACCAAAACAACAACATTGCCCTGACAGTGGCGGGTCCTTCGGTCGAGCCAGCTGAGTGTGTGACACGCACACACTTCAGCATACATTGTCAGTTGACCTCAGCCTCGGCTGGTCCTGTGATGACGGAAAATATTGTAGCAAAAGCAAAGTTTGGGGGCGGCAGCGGGCAACACATGACAGTGCCACAGGTCAACAAAGTGTCCCACGGTGGAGCGAATGGGCCACATCGCGGATGCTTTCAATGCTTGCCAAAATATTAATCAGTGAGGATTTGTCTTTATAATTATTATCCCTTGATCTTGGTACAATAAAGCCTGCAAATTCTATAATATAAGATTTTCTTGCTGTTATTTTCAACCTTCTCCTTGAAACATCTCTTTATAAGCTTGCAACACGGCGTATGAGTAATTTCAGTCGCTCTCTCTCGCCCACTGTGGCTCATTCACCATGCAACTAACAATTTCCTGGTCGCAGACTCACAATCACGCTCACAATGTAAGCTGGACGGCCTTGATGCGCTTTTGACTCGCAAAATGTGAGCTTAAATTATTCAGGCTGTCAGGGGTCAGGGGTCAGGGGGCAGCTGCAGCTGCGTCGACGCTTTGGGCAATCAAAGACAACAACAACAACCATTGTGTGGGTGTGTGTGGCTATGTGTGTGTATGGGACATTTAATTGCTCTGAGAATAGCAGCGGGCAGTGGCAGCTTGAAGCCTGGGGTGAGGCCAAGGGAACAAAGACGTGGCGAGAAATGACCCACAAATGACAAAGTGCAGCGACAGCCAACGAGCCTTGTCTCCACTCTCTGCCGAAGTGTGAAAAGAACAAGACAAACCACCGAATATGAAAAAAAAAACAAAAACAACAAAGAGCAGGAAAATTCAAAGCCAAATAGCCTCTGGCCGAAATGCGGAAATTTATGAATCGCAGAGGGGGGCAGTTCGTGGATGTCCACGCAGGAGGCCCCATGAAAAATTGTTTTATTTTCTGCCTACTTATTTATGACTGTCCTGCAGGCCTTTCCTAGGCCAACTCCCACCCGTGAACGCTTCCTGTTTCCACAATATCTCTCTCTCTCATTCACTTGCGGGACAAGTCGCTCTGGCTAAATATTTTCCCTGGAAGCCATAAAAATCAACTAGATAAAGGACGGGTACTGAGAGTTATTCGTATAGCGCTGAGATTTCGCATAATTATGCTGCTGATTTATTGGTGAAAAGAGAAGCCAGAAACCTAAATAAAAAAAATGGGAATACAGTTTATTTACATTTAAGAGAATTTCCTTCATTTGTGCCTTAAATTATCTGCTGGGGCTTTTATTTCATTTAAATTAAATTATAATAATAAATATTATAGATATTGCTAAATTACAATTTAAAAAGAAGAGAGTTTTCTCTACGCTACCCATTATTAAATTATTCTCATAAAAAACCAAGTAAATTGTGAATTTTAAATTTTCTGCTTATTGTTATTCAACCAAAAGGTTAAATCATATTTGAATTTCCTTTTTATGAAACAGCTTCTGTTTAAAAATAACCTTTTCTCTCCGTTCGGAAGTCAGAGGTTCAACCATTGAAAATCCATTTATACTTTGACTTTGTAATTTTTAGCATTTAATTTCCCTCAAGAATTTTCATGGTCCACAGCTCACTTATCATCCCCTTCCCACACCCACTGATTCATCTTCATCAATATAAACATATTGTACCATAAATTATTTATGTTTATGCACATTTCGATGACATTTGATCACAAGTGCCTGGCATTCCCATAAATATTTGAGTAAAAAAAAATCAGACAGGGGAGGGCAAATGGTATTTAAAGTGGCATTTATCAAATCGATCAATAAACAATTACCGAAATCGAACGCTCACAGAGTAAATAAATAAATAAATAAACGAATAACTCTCCCACACACTGCCATGAAATCTTATAGAAATGTATCTATGTGTTGGCAAACAGCATTAAAGACACATTTGCATGAGTGGGTGTGAGCTGAGCCACTCTGTCGAGTTCTGTTATTCGAGTGGCTTCCGCTGAAGCTTGTGTTTAGTGTGAAATGGTCCTCAGCGCCATTATCTGAAAGATTCATTTAAAACTGAAACATAGTAGAATTTTCAGACGTGTATTTGTGCCAAAAATGATAAAATCACCGAATAACAACAACAACAACATCGAACAGTCATTTGCTAAACCAAAGCGCGAATAATTGCTAAACTTAAAGTATATTTCGAACCGCCATTAAAATCCTAATTAAGTAATAGTAAAATATTGGTAAAAAAAGAACAAAGTAAAATTGTAATACATTTTTTTTAATTTTGTCAGGGGTAACATCATTAAAACTGTCAAAAATTTACAAAGATTTTAGTTTGCTAAAATATTACACTTACTCTGCAGGCTTATTAGCCTAATAAAAACTAAATCAGAAGCGTTTCCAAATTGAAATTAAAGCTATTTAGGCTTTTATGTTATGTTTTCTTGTCAAAAAAAAAATGATCATCTTAGATATTGATACATATCGATTGCTAAACTGTGAGTTTTATGGATGTACGTTGTGTGTCAACTGTGAAAATTATACATGCCATATGGCTCGAACGACGAGGTGTCCCGGCACCACGATCCAGGACGTTCAATATGGCCTTTCCCTTGCCCAAGTCCTGGCCCGGAGTCTGGTTATACTTCATGCCCACTTGGCTGTTTGTCGGCACAACCCACTTTCGGTGGTAGCTGTGCGCCGGGCTGCCTCAATTTATTTTTATGGCATCGTGTTCCTCGGTCTACGTGTTCCCAACAAACAGGCAAAAGTAACACAGCAAAGGAAGCGGCACTCTTTCTCCCCTTTGAGGTTCATTTCAGTTTCAGTTTCGCAGTAAATTGAAATTGGAGCATTGCCCAGTGTTGCGTATACGCACTGTTGTGTGCTGCACGTTGTCTCCTCAGTGCTGAGCACTGTTAACCTTGGAGCTGAAGCAAACTTGTTAATGGCCCTGCTGACTGCCAGTGTTTCCCCCATTTAATGTTCTACTTTTATATTATAGTCATTTTTCTACACGTGAAGTGCTGAATTATATTTGGAAATGTTTTTATTAAGCTCTAGCAATATTTTCAATTGATAAAACTGAGTACGTGCTTAGTAATAGCAGCAGAGTTTACATATTTTCTTTAAAAATATTGTAGGATCTGCTTTTAATTTAGCATTCCTTGTTGTGTGTTTAGTTTTAATTTAAAAGTAAATTACCTTCAGATTTCTTTACATAAGAAGTGTTTTAATAGTAGTTCTTATTCCTTCCAGAAAATGTATATTTAATTCAAATAATCATTAGATATCTTTGCACATCTTGTAATATTCCATTGAATTCCTAACTGAAGACCAAGATTCTTCTTTTATTTAATAGGATAGAAGTGGGAGTGTCCTCTTTTTTTAACGGACTCCCTTTGGAAGTGGTTTTTCTGTATAAAATCAGCCCCAAAAGCCCGCCATTTGATGTGACTTCTGGCATGTAATTTAGCTCATTTGAACTTTAATTGCTTGGCGTCCCCCAAAGGGGACTCATTAAGATTGCCAGCCCGCAGCTGGAGCAACACAAATCTGGCGACACAACTATCAGCCCCTCGCCCGAGTTCTCGTTCCCGTTCCCGCCAAACTGGCGAAGTTCGCTCGTGGCTAGATGGATGCAGCAATCTGAGTCCTTGGGCTCGTGTTTTATGTGTGCACTCGAGGCGGCTATAATCCAAAGTGCTCCCCGGTGAAAAGTTTTCTGGCTTACACGAGAATATGTGTCGGCTGCTCCTTTGCGTGTTTCCTCATAAACACCAGCGCCGACGGATGCGGGCAGGGATCGGGAGCCGGATGGCGGCGGATGGCGGATTCCGTTACAGGTGCGGATGAGCATCGGATGGCCACGAGTCAAGTGGCCCTCTGTCTTTATTTGGCCACAAGCGCTCGTCATTTTAATTACGGCCGCGATGGCGTCGCCGCCATTTTGTCCTTGCAAGAGCAGCCATGACTTTTTATTGGACATGTAATTACTGCGTGTTTTTTTTTTCGGCTTGTGGGGGGCCACGCATATTTTTTATAATTACGGGAAAATGAAGACCAGCAAAGTTCTCACATTTGCCCAAAAGCCGATGCGAGTGTCCTGGCCATCCTGAGTGTCCTGATGCCGCACGCTAATGATGCACGTGGCACGCAAATTGCGCGGATTAGGACCTCTCGACCTTTGGTGAAAGTATCCAGAATTATATAGCTGGAGCCCAAGAAGGTCCAAGGAATAGGGACAAGTAATTCAATTTAAAATGTTTTACTTGTTTAAATAAAATAGTTGTAAAACAAAGATTTTATTTGATCAATTTAGGGGCTTCGGGTATAATTAGCGTAACTTTATTTACACGAGAAACCCTTTGGCCAGAGGCCACTCGCTGAACCGTAAAGCAAACATATTTTAAATATATTTTTTTGCACAATGTTTTGTGCATATGTTCTAATTAAATTCCACTTTTTTGCTGGAAAGTTAATCAATAGTAAAGGGAAAAAAAAAACAATGTTGGCTCCAACTAAATCCAATCATTTTTTGTATGTCCTCCCTTTTATCTTTCCCTCATCCCTCTACTTGCCGCCCGGCACCATAAAAGGCAAAATCCATGAAATATTAACTAAGGGGTCAAAGAGCCAGGACGAGTACACCATATGGGCCAGTCTGGACCGTATCCCTCAGCCGAATGCCCATCCCTTCAGGTGACTGCGTCATTGGCCGAACAGGGCTGCAGCTATAACATATAAGTGAAACATGGCACATGGCAGGTCCTCGCACAATGGGAGGGCTTTGCAACTTTTGAGGGCATTAAAATGGAATAGTTTTTTGAAATGAGAGTAGTCTCTGTGTCGGGAAAACCATACGCATGTTCCTTCTGCTGCTGCTGCTGGGATTTTCCTTGCTCAACGTATTCTTTTAATTATTTCAGCAATATTTCCATTCAGGCTACCAAAAATGTGTATTTCTAAGGGCTTTGCTTAATTCAGTTGTCCGTTGCAGTAAAATCGAACAGGTATATTCGGGCTTTGTATGTGATTGCCTGAGGCGGAAACAGTTGTCAAAAGTGAAATAAAATTGGGTAAGAACTTAAATAGAATAGAAAAAGATACAGATTAAGGTCTGCTTGGCCTCAGCAAATGAATATATATGCTTTTTACAGTTTCATATAAAGTTTTAGATATTTATAAATCTGATTTATAATCCTTGACAAAAGGATTCTTGCAAAAAATCTGCACACATTTTACAGAAAACAAAATATATCAATGTTGATTAAGTACTGTGATAAATAGCAATATATAAATTTCAGATTTGGCATAAGAGTCTAAATACTAAACTCAAGATTTGTAGACTTTCATTTTAATATATTTCTTCTTTCAGAATAAGCTTAAGATTGGTAAACACTTTTATTTATGTTTGATTTTTGTGAGCTGCACCTTCGGCATTAACCCATTGTTCGCCTTGTTACCGATTCTCCCATGACACTGGCAATGCTGATGAGCTTGGGACTAATGCCGCTGCTCGTTTTGTAGTTGCCTGATAGCAATTCCACAGTTTACAGGGCCAGAGCGCGCGTGTGTGTTAGCGGCTTTCTGTCTGCCACCGGTCGAGTGACTGCCAATTTGAGTAATTTTTGCGTCAGCCGCTAGCCTAATTTGTGGGCATTACTATTCCAGCGGCGTTCCGACTGGAGCCGGCTTAAAATATGAACTCGAACTCAGTCCCCTGCCGGATTTTGGGCCACTTTTGGGCCATGGCAACGACAACGGCCAATTCTGGTTGAGGAAAACAAGAAAACAATTTGAGTCTTATTGCACGTTTCAGTCTCCGTGTGTGTGCCTGACTGTCGTCAAGTGCTCTAAATGGCCAGATCACACTTCATGCTCGGGAATAGGCTCTTTTCGGGGTAAGCCAGACAAAGCGAGGACACGGCAAAAGCCTAGAAAATTAATCGGCTTTTGGGGAAGATAGTTTCGGGATACTGCATCCCCTTTTCTTTTTGTGTCCGCCTCGAATTACAAATACCCAATGTACCACAAAAGTAAATTTCTGATTTTCCGCCTTTCTTTTTTGTTGTTGTTTGGCCAGGCAAATTCCTTTGAGGGAAATCAAAACCGATTTGATTTGCACAGCTAAATCGCTTTTAATTGAAAATGCAAACTGTGCCTTGAGTAACCCGTTCGGCCATCGCTTTCCATCTTGATTCGACAAACAAAACGAAGGCAGAAAAAAAGTATAACATTCTGCAGTGGATTTTAAATTTACTATTTTCCCTGGGAGCGAGATTTTCAATTTGCATTTTAACAAAAAGCCGCCGCTTGCAACCTTTTTGCCCGGCACGGGAAATGGGCCCGGGGTGGACCTTATCAACACAGCCAAATCACACGCATTCGTTCGAAATGATTTCGTGCGGGGAAATTTATGCGGTTGCCCTGTGGAATCTCCGTTTTTTCCTTACTTCTGCCTCTACTTTTTTAGCTTTTTCTTCATCTTTTTTTTTTTGTTTTGGGGTGGTAGACACGTAGAATTTTTGGGGCAGCTGAAAAGGTAACGAGAGCGACTGAAATTTCTTGCTCTACCTAAATCAAGGTCCTGACAAGCACGTGAAATGAAATAATTTAAAAATGCAAATGCTGTTTTATCAAACCACTGAAATCTTAGTCCCGAAAATCAGTAGGATATCCCAAACTTCTCATTTTGGATGGAGCATTGAACTGGCTGGCTTCAGGTGAGTTGGCTTTCCTCTCACGAATGTATCCGATTATATTGTGGGATTGGCAAAGGTTGTGGCATTGCGGACAGATGAAGCATTACTTCGATTTTGATATTATTTACAATATGAGTTCATAGATGGGCGAGGACAAGGAACTACAACTAGAAAGGCGACCAAACATTTAATTCCAATAGTTGCCATTGCCAAGACAACATTCAGGAAAGTTGCCATACAATTACCACAAATGTCCCAACTTTCCCAATATAGCAATATTGTAGGTAATAAACTTTTCATAAGCATTATGAAAGTGAAAACGTGAACTTCGGGGAAATATTGAAATCGAACAATTTCAAGTGCAGGCGAAACATGTTCATTTTCTTGTCCGTCCTTTCATTTTTTTTCCTTGCGGTCTGCTGAAAACTTCTTCCTGCGATGACTTGGCCTGCCAAGTTCACGCCTTCAAATCGTCCTTCTGGCCTCCGCCCGCCTCTCCATTTAGTGGGTGAGCAGCCTCAGGACCAACATGTCCTTCGCAGAGTGTTGGGGCAGAAAGTTGCTCAAAATAACTTTCTCAAGTGTGGGTGTTGAGCTAATCAATGTTGTGGCGACTGCCTCTAGTTTCAAAAGATGTTCTCTTACTTTCTTTTCTTTCTTTTTTTTTTATAAATTTATTGCCTGAAGTTATTAGCTTTGTAATCTTTTAATAAAGTTTTGCACAAATTGATGGGTCATTATTTCATGTGCAGAGCACAAAAATTCTCTCTCTCTAGTTTTTCGGCTTTCTGGGTAAATATTTAGCCGATAAATATGAAACTGATAGCCAGAAACAAAAACAAATGCAATTTGAGTGCAGGCCAGACACTAAAAATAAATATAAACTAATATTTATTTAGAACATTTGATTAAATACGGCCAGGTGAGAGTGGGCGAGCCTTTGATTTGCTAAGCGTCCAAGGACAGGACGGGTGCACGTGTATATGAAATGATTATGAGGCTAAAGTTACCATTTTGTATTTTTTTTTGTAACTGAATTTTCCTCTAGGGCGCAAAGTCGCAAACATAAAAAGGAAAAGTTTAAAAGGGAAACACAAACCGGCAGTGGGAAAAGGAAAAGGCGGCCAAAGCGACAAAAAAAAAACAAGCAACTTTTTACAGTAACAAAAAAAATACAGAAATATATATAAGAGTGAAAACGGAAAGAGAGAGAACAGAATTAAATGAAAGCCACCACAGGCAGTGACATTAAGCGGCAAATTTTTATGATTTTAATTAGCATAAAAGCGTAATTGAAAATTAACTGAAACGAAATACATGTGCCTTTGAGTGTGCGCCTGTGTGTGACACAGAGCGGCCCGCCTCCTTCCCATTTGTTTAACCCGAATTTAATTCATTCACCTTGGAAAAGCCGATTGCAACAATTTTTCTCGTATTTGCCACTCGCTTTGATGTGCGCGACAAGTATTTATTTATATTTATTTAGGATTCCTTGCTTGCCATTGAGCCATATATTGCAGTAAGTCGGGGTTACTTTGGCATTTTATGAATGGCAATTATATTTGAAGGGAAAGGATTTATATAAGAAAGAAAACCCTTGCTTTTGTAGATTTTATAAAGCTAAATTGAAAGGCATTTGGAGTAAATAACCACTGCTGAAGTCGTAGCATACTTATTAGGGAGTATTAGTGCAGAAATATTTTAAATAATGAATTATAAAGGTTCATTCATTGTTTATTTAAAATAACACTTGGTTTAGTTTTTCTTTCAACTAATAAATCGTTCATGAAAAATATCTAAAATGTTTAATATATTTTAACGATACTTTTTTGCATTAAAACTATTTTTTATAGTGAAAGTATAAAGTATTTAGTTACTCCATTTATTAATTGCAGTTTAAGTAATTATTTAAAGGCTTAATCCTTCACAATCCTTTTAATTCCATTTAATTTAGAATTTATGTACTACTAATCATTAATCAAGATTAATTATTAAATACTCATTTTGCACTTTAAAATCAAAATCAAACTGGTGAATAGTTAATCCTGGATATTGTTGATTAATTAACTTCTTATTTAAAGATTCCCAACTTGTTAGAGCTTAGTATTAAAATAATTTATTGTTAGGCATATTTTAAATATATTTTAACTATTTTTTAATAGCATTTGGTGTCTTTTCAAAGTTTTTAATATAAGACAACGTTTTTTTTGCTTATATTCAATTCTCAATTTAAAACTCAAGAAGTGTGGCAGTTAATTACAACCCGTGGGGCTTGAAAAACCCCCATTTGTGGATGTAGCAACATTTGTACTCAAAAATATGTTTGAGGAACTCTGTTTAATTTCCCCATTGAAATCCCAAGCGCTCACCTTTAATTAGCGTCCAGTGCAAACACATTGTAAACAAAGGTACTCTCCCTAATTCTGTTCATCCTACAGAGCTTGTCACCTGCAGCCCCCCGGAGGAGCCAGCGCCAATGATACAGCCAGCGACGGCCACAAGATCCACTTTGCCAGATAGGCCAGTGACAACACAAAACGATCTAATTACGACAGCCAGCAACTTGACGACAGCAAAAAAGGCAGTAGCAGTAGCAGCAGCATCATCAGCAGCAGTTGCGGCAACCGAGGCAACAAGCTCACGGAGCACGGCCGTAGTTGCCGGGGGCACGTCAGCAGCAGATGTGGCAGCAGCCACGATAGCAACGACCCAGTCAGCACAAATTGGGCTAACTACTCAGTCCACAGATGGGCAAACAGAGGGGCAGACAGGAGCAGCAACATCCACTGCCACAGCAGCCACACAAGCCGCAGCAGCAGCAGAAGTAGCAGCAGCATCAGCAGAGCTGCTCATATCAACAATTTATCCGCCATCAACGGCGAAGGCAACGGAAACGGAAATGGAAATGGATGTGCACAACTCCATCGAGGCCAGCGGCAAGATGGCTGGTGTCGAGAATTCCCTGACCAAGGGCTTCTCCATTCCCACATTTCTGCCGCCATTTCCCGTTTTCGCGGCCGCGGATCTGCCAGCTTACCGCGCCGCTGCGGATGCCGCAGCAGCAGCAGCAGCTGCCCAATCGGCGGCCAAAGCGGCGAAGGCTGCGGCGGAGGCGGCAGCAGCAGCCGCATCCTCGGAAGCGGTAACAATGTCGCCGGAGGAGCAGCGCCGGCGAGTGTTTAATGAGCAGCACTCCTACCTGGTCGCCCACCGACAGGCGGCGGATGGGACGGGGCCGGCGGTGCGTCGCAACCTAACAATGCCGGTGCTAAACATCACCGCCCAGATGGGAAACCACGCCTACATGCCATGCCAGGTGAGTCATACACTTGAGAAAATTAAGCCCAGAACGTTTGGCACAAAGCCCGAGCAATTTCCGGACTTAAGCAGGATGGCTAAGGTCCTTATGAAGATATTTCAGGATTAACGTATTTTATAGGGAATAAAATGGAATAGAGCTTATTAATAAGGAGAGAGCTCTTTCTAATAATATTTAAATATATTATTATTACGATTTAAGTTATAATTTACGTTTAATGTAATTAAGGAGCCTTACAAATTATTTATATACTTAATGTAGACATAGTTTCACATTTTGTATTTTTTTTTAATAATATTTATAGATTTAATATATCTTTCTTTGGCTTGGTCCAGTTAATCTCTTCAGAATCTTTGCCATTATTAAGCCCCATTTTTTCTTTCGGTGCCTTTGTTTGTTGCTGTGGGACGACGACCAATCCGCTTGGGTCGGCTTGGTTTGAGGTTGCGCGCGGCGTGTGACATAAGTCGGTTAAGCCCTAAAGGTTCGCCCAGGAAAAAGGGGTTTTAATACGAGATTACATTTAATTGCGAATATTAAATTTGTATTAAATGTCACGTGTAATAAATAGCTGTCAAACGTTAAAAGCTGCTTAAAGAAGGCTGCCATTAAAGGCTTCACAGGACGAGTACAAAACACACATTGCATAAGTAGGTCTCTGCAAATAGGAATTATTAAATTTAAATAATGGAGAGTAATATGTACGGCATTAAAGGCATACTGTGTTTCCTATTGCCAAATGTAATGTTAAATTAATTTTAAGAATGTTCATAGAGCAGAATTGAAGGGAAGCTTCTTAAGAATTGATAACAGCAGCTGTTTACAATAATTAACTATTAGTTTGTAGTTCAGATACTACTACATATTTAATGCTCTATCAGTAGCCACTAATTGGAGTCTACTGTTGTAATTATTTAGCAGTTTGTGACAACCACAACTTATTTATAAAAGTACATCTATATACACAAATGTCTTAACGGATTAGCCAAAACTTAAAGCCACACACGTCGGCAAGGACTTAATTTCCAGCATTAAGGCTTAAACCACTCGAGGCAGACGACCCTGACTCAGTTACGGATTCCCCCAAAACTCAAACCAAACGAAGACAGGCGGGCGACAGAGCGACAGACTCGGAGCGCCTCCTCCTTCCGCTTCTGGATTTCTTTTTAATTTCAACGGACCGGAGATAAAACTAGCATTTACATATTGCACACAGACACGCTTCACACATCCGCAGATACAGCCACAGAAACAGAGACAGAGACACAGATACAGATACAGAACAGGACACTTATTTGCATGCATACATATTGCACAATGTATTCGACACACACACTCACAAACAGAGCTACAGCAGGCACCAAATTTACATGCGTATGTAGGTGTTTCTCGACTTGCGAGGATATCTACAGAATAGACTTTAAAAAAGCCCAAGGAACCAGGTCCTGAAAGGAGGCGAATAAGAATATATATACACATATATATATTTGTATAACTTGTGCGGAATTGTAAACGGTAAATAGAAGCATGGCCGCTTGTTTACGTCATAAAAAATAAACGTAAACAGAATGAATTGTTGATATGCAAATGAAATTATGCTGATCTGTGCTGGACCACAGCCGCCAGCAGAAACAGGGCCAAAACAGCACCATGCCTGGCTGCGAAAATAAGGCCAAAAGCAGGGCGCAAACTGTGAGAATATTTTAGCACAAGATGCGCCCATAACCATCCCCAGAATCCCGTCCTCATTTCCATTTCCTGGACCCAGAAATTTCTCCAAGATCTTAGATTTTACGTCCGCTGGTACGTCGCAGCCGTCAGATTTTTTTTTTTTTTTTTTTTGCAACTTAACACCGAAACGACGCACAAACGTGGCCGGATTAGTTCGTCTTCTGTGGTAATTATTCATGTATGGATTAGCCAACATCGAATGCAATCTGTGTAATGTGAAAGCTCATTAGCGGCAGATTGCCAGTGATTTACATATTAATAGTTATGTGTATGCCGGCTTTCCTAGCCTTTGATGATTTCATAGTTGACTGATTTTAGAGAAGCGAACTCCTACAACCGGGCTTCGTAATGCAGTTAGAGGAGGAGTATCTTAAAGTTAAATGGAAAGGCTTTAGAACTTAAGGAATATACTTAATTAACTAAGTAGTAAGTTTCTAGATTTATAACATAATGCGAATGGAATGAATCCTACTCAAAAATGTAATTTACCGAAGTACAAAATATATCTTAGGAGAGATATAGTAAGAACTACTTTGTAGATATAAATTAAAGTATTTAATAGTAGCTCCTGAGTATCGAGTAAGTAATGATTTCCTGAGCATTTTCCTACCTTCTTGCAGATCCACCGCCTGTCGGACAAGCCAGTTTCCTGGGTGCGGATGCGGGATAACCACATCATCAGTGTGGACGAGACGACCTTCATAGCGGATGAGCGCTTTCAGTCGATCTTTCAGGAGGATCACGACTACACATGGTCCTTGCAGATCAAGTACGTCCAGCCGAGCGACGCCGGCTGGTACGAGTGCCAAATGGCCACGGAGCCCAAGCTGAGTGCCAAGGTGCACCTGCAGATAGTCAGTGAGTTAAACATAATCCCAAGAAATCATTAACTGTGGTGTCACAGGGGTGACTATAGAACTTACAGAATATAAGTACTTTATGGGAGTATATAAAAGGAATTTTTGAGATATTAAACTAATGAAAAGCTTACCTTAACTGTTACTGAAAGAATTTAGCATACAAAAACAGTCAAAGTTGTTCAACCATATCTTGGTAAATAAGTATTAGATAAAATAACATTTATCACTACCTATTAAGCATTAAATATATCAGAACATGAAATAACTTAGATAATAGTTTGTTGATTTAAAAAACCTCATAATTATACATTTCTGTGACACCTTAAATATGTAAATCACATGAAAAGAATCTCTATAATATTGATACCTTTCGACAGCACCCAAGACTGAGCTTATTGGGGATCAGAGTCGCTTCGTGAAGGCGGGCAGTAAGGTGGCCCTGCACTGCATCGTCCGAGGAACCCTGGATCCGCCCAAGTACATCATCTGGTTCCGGGGCCAGAAGAAGATAAGCGAGGTGGACGAGCGAACCGGCTGGTACACCCAGCTGGATCGAAACATATTCGGCACCGTGGGCGATAATCAGAATACGGTAAGTGCGGTGTTTACGACTCCGGCAGTTCATCCAGTTGGGCACTTGACTGCCTGACTAGTTGACTAGTGGGCACTGAGCATAAACTTTAATTGCAGATCGGCTCATTAATCATACCGCTCGTGCGGAAAGAGGATTCCGGCAATTATACGTGCCAGCCGTCGAACAGTGTCTCCGTGTCCGTGGACCTGCACGTGCTAAGCGGTGAGTTAACGGCCTCCGGGTTCACGTTCTTCGAGCGAATCCTGCTACCCATCGTTGCCTATCAGGCGCGATGTGTGGCGAAATGAATGATTCATATTAATCGCAACTGTCGCCACCGCGACGAATTGCCAACAGGTGAATATTCCGCATCGGCCATCATGTCAGCGGCGGCAAGGACGACGTTGCCGTTCGACGGGAGCACGTTCCAGTTGAGGCCGGGTCTCCTGGGAGTCCTCGGACTTGGACTCGCACTTCTTTGGTCGCTGCAGGGAGCGATGCACAGCGGCCGAGCACCTTGGACGTGACTCGCCTATTGAACGGCGAATGGGTCTTCGGTGTCCGGTGTCCCGTGTACGGATACGATTCCGCGGGGTCGTGGCGTCCGACTTCCAATTATTTGTAAGCTTCTGCACCATCTGCAGTTACGTAATTTAGGTTAGAGATTAATTAAAGGCGGCCTTGTAAATAGCGGAGAGCAGCGGTAGCCGAGTGGAGCCGGATTGACGGTTCCGTAATTAGGTTAAATGTTACCATAACTCCCATCTCTGCGTGTCTCACATACTCCCCATACTGAATTCAATCCAATGTACATTCAATTTAAGACATAACGTACGCTCAGACCCATTCCAAGTTGTGAAATCGAATCAATAATTAGATTATTGTGCAAGCGAATTATTAAATGAAAATAATAAACGAGAATCATAAAAAATTCACCATAAATAAAGGCATTCAATAAATCATGTGCAACAGTATTTAAATCTCTGCGTTCTCTCTATATATCTCTCTGTGTGTGCTTGTCTCATCAGGATGGTAAATTATTTATGAATGTTATCGGGCCTAACTAATTGATTGGCTGTGTTAGCATTCTCTGGCGTGCCATTGATAAAAATAAATAATACATCACCAGAACATTGATTTAAAAATATAATTTGCGAGGAATTTGTCAGGATTGTTTGATAACCGAAGTTATTTAAAGGAAGCATATTAAGTTATGGATTTATTCTGCACTTATAAAAATCAAATGCGTATAAAGTAGGACTTTCAGGATGTTCACAAAATACTACAGCAGTAGAGATAATAAATCAGGATATAGCCAAGAAATAAACGGTTTAAATAGGGCCCAAAAGAATGCTTAATAAATCCTAGAAGAAAACTCTTTCAGGTAATCCAATTTCTATTTTGTATTTTAAAATATTTGAAATACCTTAAAATTGCCCCAACAAAATCATAAGCTCAAAAGGCTTTCGGTAAGACATTGGCAGAGTCCATAACAAAATGAAACTTTACCGTAAGTATTTGACAACATTAAGCCAAAAATAACCCTAAGTAAGCCAAAGGGAAACCCACTTTCGGCCAAAGATACTCACTGTTGACCCCCAGTTGACGTGGCCGATAAAAGGGCGACCAGCCAGAGAATTTCCTCAATGGGGATATGCATAAATAATTTAATATTTTATGGTAATTTGGCTCCGACTCCGGATCACCAGCCACGGCGACCCCGTTTGAGGACATCAAAGTGACGAAAGGAAAACAAAAATGAGCCAACACTTACGGCAAAGGGGGGATGAGGACCAAGTGGAGAGTGCATAAAAATAACACAAGCCATAAACTGGCGAATTCCAAGGGTCATAAAGCCTTTAAGGTAGCCAGTCTATTTTATTGCAGCGGAAATCACATCTCCGTCTTCCGAGAGTACGGGCGCATAAAAAACCGGGCGAAAAGGAAAACAAGCGTCGACGAGTATGGAGGAAAAATAAGAAACAACACGTAAAATTTGTCGTTGTCCTGTCAAGAAGGAGCTCTTCCCCGGAGCGGGTGGGATGGACGTAAGCGAAGCAATTTACAAGAAACACAAAGACCTAGGGGCGGAGCACGGAGCACGGGGCACAGAGCACGGAGTATGAGCTGGTGGATGGAAGGCAGTAAATATTTTTCACTATGTTGCTGATGCTGATGCTGATGACTGACTCGGTCGACGACAGCCGAGGGGTTGAGGAGGAGCTGACAGGAGGAGAAAGGGGATCCCCGCTGGCTCAAGTCCAACAACTCAGTGGGGCCCGCGTCAAGGCAGGAAAAGTCAAACAAGATGAAGCCAGTTGGAAATGTCCTTGCCCGGCAAAGTAAAATCCGAAGAACAACAAAAAATAAAAAACTTTAAGATAAGCTACATAAAAGGGAGAGAGTGAAAGTGTGGCGAGCACTTTCAAGTGACAGTTTCATCCAACATTTGTATATATATATACATCTCTTTCTCTTTGCTAAATATATTCAATATCCGATAAAACGCGCTGCCAGTTCTCGCTTTCAGCTCCCTGGATATTTTATTTGAATTTTCATTTGACTCGGCCTGCGGATGGCAATCAAATTACTAAGCTCGTCTCGCACTTCGGACCAGGACAACTTGATTGCTGCCAAAAAGGCAATGGATGAAATGTGATACCCTGCCAAGAGGAGTTCCTAAATTTGTCGCAGATTTATTTACAGCGAAGAAATATAAATAAGTTAAGCCTAAACTTAGCCATTTTACTGAAACCTGTGAAAATCTACTTCAGGTTATTCTTTGAATTAAAGATTACCATTTTTTTAATTGTAATCTTCAGCGATTTCGAGTGAGGCAAGGATCCACTGTGTGCCCTACTTGGAGGGTCCTTTAAAATCCCTCAGACCTCTCTGGCTTTACCATCTTCAGCTCCCATGGTGTTTTAGCATTCCGTTTTTCTTCGGAACTTCTTAATTTTGTTTTTCTCGTTTTTTTTGGGGGCCATAATGACTAGAGGACTACATGAGGAACAGAGGCGAGTGCTCCCAATGACATCTGGTCCAGACTTTTCCGCTTGTCGTGTAACAATTTCCACTTCTTCTGGCGGTGACCTACGCCCAGATAATTGGGTTAGCTCTGTAGACATGGACCCCTTTCACTGCCCGCCAGAACTGTGGGGAAGTGCGAGTGCGTTTTACGATCCTTTGATGTCCGAAGTTGGCCACCCACTTGCCTTGCACTTCGCTCCATCAGCTGGAATTCGGCGGGTCTCCTTGCCCGGGTTGGGTTTTCCAACATATTTTTTTTTGCCCACCATTCTTGTTCTTGGAGGAGCACTTAGGTTTCGCAAGTTTTTTTTTATGTTGGTTTTAGTTGTGGATACACTCGAGTCGGGCGTCGTAGCTGTTGTTTGAGGTTTCGCATTTCTGTAAACAGTAAACAAGTCGAAGCGAAAGTAGAAGGCCCAAGTCCCAAAAATCGTGTCCAAAAAGTAAATAAGTCCCAAGCAAATAAATCAGTAAAAATCTTTGGATAATTGTATTGAACCAGCCAAATAGCTAAGCAATTGGGGAAGTCAACAAATTATTGAAGAAGTTAGCTATGGGCCTCCTCGCTCTCCGCGATAAGCTACGGGGTAATCCCAGCTTTTTGTGACTTGGTTTTTGGGCCTTTGATATACGTCAGGACCTTATCGGATATGCATCTCTGGAACGCTTCAATTTGAGGAAGATAAATTGCGTTTGCGCAAGAAATTTCTGGCCGAAGAATCCAAATCATTTCGCATTAGCGAGCCCGGTTTCTACACTCGTAAATATCTGTTTAAATATGGTAGAATATAGAATATTGAAAATAGAATATAAAAACTGTCAGTTTATAGAATTTTTAATTATGTTTTTAAGCAGCGAAAATTTTAAACTCTGATAGTTACGTTTCCTAGCTTTCTTCTTAATAATTTTCATAGTTTTAAAGTAACAATTTTTCTATGTAAATATGTAATTCCTAATGCCAAGATATGTTCATGGAAAAATCCCCACTGAATGAGAGTTAATGGTGATATTCTGATTTGTCCTGCTGCTTTTTTCCAGAGTGTACTCCCGCACTGGCTGGGCTCCATTCCTGAAATGGGTTTGGCTGTAATGCGCGTAAATGCAAATCATTATCAACAACATTTGCATTGAGCAGCATCGATGATGGGCTGCAAAGTGTTGGCAATGCGGAGTGGGTGGCCATCGCCATCCTGGCCCCAAAGAGCATTCCGAATGGGTCTACTATATCGAATAGGTTCTGGCCACCGCACATTGTTTCCCCAACTGGCAGGCTGGCTGGCATGCAGGCTATTAGGGCTGATGAATTCGCGCGCAGTTTGCAGTTATAAATATTTGGCCATTTCGCAGTCCGACTGTGTTCAGTAGCCAGTGCAATTTGCGGACCCAGCCCGAAATCGGGGCGCTTTTAATGAATACTCGCGGCAGCCAGACAAAAACTCATTTCATTTGCATTACCAAATGGTGGCATGTACATAGGGACGCACGGGAAACCCATGTTTGGCCAGCACTTGAAGGGCAAACAAAGAAGCTGGAAAATTCACCGAGAAGAAAATTCTTTGGCCAAGTTATGTTAGCTATTTTCGGCTGAGCCTTTGTTTTCTCCCTACCCTGCCCTGCCAGTGGCTGTGTCACTGCCATCAGCTCAGCCATTGCCTTCCGCAATCTCTTGCAGATTTTTTTTTTCTTTTCAAACTATAGCACAAATGTTGAAGTGTACATTATTCTTAACTTTTTTGAGTTCGATAAGGGGAGCCAGAAAATTATGATGATGCCGGGATGCCGGGTTGCTGGGATGCTGATGCTGATGCTGATGTGCTGCTGATGATGATGTTCGACTGGAGATAACCCACCAAGTTGAGGGAACAAACAACAAGTTTGTCTTCACAGCAAATTTCTCTCGTCATGTCTGAGTGGCAAGTAGGGGGAAATGTTGTTAAGATGCCACAGAAACCGAGCTTGAAATGCTCTAACAAATGAGGAATTTAAGTCATAAGATTTTACTAGATAGAATATTTCCCCTTAATTAATATAACTAGTTCTGTGTCATAAATATGTTCATAGAAAACATGTTGAAAATGTAATGCTGGTGGTGTTAACCCAGTCAATAATTTAGAACATACAAAGATTGTAGTCTTAAGTGTCAGAAACTAATAACAACACTTTTAAGAAGTAAACAGATTTATTCATAATTTATTTAACACAAACCTATATCTTGACAGCATACTTTTCCCATCAAATAATAGTGTATTCTAGCCAAGGGCCAATAGTTGGGTTCACATCCCTTTCCCTTTACAACACGTGATAAAAAATAAGATCCTGCCGCCACTTGTGCCCGGGTTCATTCAACCTTCATTTCATAAATAAAACATAAATTGTGCCTCTAGATTTTGTTGACAATTCTGGATAGAAGAAAAGTTAACATTCGGACGCCAAGAGCAGACTGCGATTCTGTGTCGGCCAGTGCTAATTAGTATCTGCCCCAGGAAGGAAACGCAATAAATTTGAAAGAAAACTTTGTCTGCAGCAAAGTTACTTCGAATTATAGAAACTTCAGTCCACGCCGCCGCCGTCCCGTTGCCAATTTGTATTGGTCGTAAACTTTGGCACTCACCTTGCGGCTTTAATTAAAGCAATTGCAGTACAAATTTTAATTACAAAATCCGGTGGAAGGCACAATCAAATTATATGTTGTTTACACTTTTGTGGTACGCGCAGCGCTTTATTTGCCAAAGTTAGCGATCCAGACAATTGTTTTAATTTTCCTGCACGTCGGCCGGCGTTTAGAAGGCAATAAAAAATTATTGGCCAAAAGCGCAATTAAAAAAAAGTCGAGGAGGGCACACGGCTTACACTTTGGACTCGGCCGTTGGCTTAACGAACTAGAGCCAACTTTTTTACGGCCCAAACATATTTATTATTGTGCTCGGAGGTTGGGGGAAGGGGCCTAGGACCTAAGCGAATTGTTTAGTAGACATGCTTTTACGGCTTATCCCTGCTCCCATTTTATGACATTCTTAAGCAAATATTCGAATCGAGTTTATGAGATTGCGATCCGTACTTTGTAGCAACTGCTGATGAGGCAGACCGGCTGTCAGGCAGACCGGACGACCGACCGGCTGGCCGGGCATTTATTTCCCATAAAACATCTACGGCTTATATCGGAGTCGATAAAGAAATCAGTTGATGGCCTTGGCCAAAAAAAAAAGGGTTCACGTTGCCGTTATCGCTGTCCTTCGATCCCTCCGGCAGGGAGGAGAGGATGTGTGATAGATTATGGTAAATCGCTGCGGTGACAAGTGCCGAACAGTCGCCCCATCAATTAATCAGAGTCCTTAGGCTATCGCACTAATTTGCCCGGGCGAAGCATGAAAATTAGCTGGCAAATTGAGCAGCCGGCGGCAAATAAATGCTCATAATAAAATGATAATGGCACTCGCATCAATCGAATATTGATTCGATTGGGAAGGAAGCGGCATCGCAGATAGGAGCAGCCAATAAAAGATAAATGCAGGCACAGCCCCAAGGAATCGTGAGTCCTTGTCGGGACCACACACACACACACAGAGACCACACCCCGCTCCTTCTCCGCACAAGTGCAGCGCCAGCGATTTTCCACTTTAAGCAATTTGTGTCGGGAGGCAAGAGGCAACAACAGAAACACAACAGACAAATATATATGTATATACACTATACGTATCGGAAGTATCACTAACATGGCTCTGCCCGAATTCCCAACTGTCCCGGGGGCAGTGATCCGGGAGCGGAGATAGGACAGGCAAAATACTTATCGCCACTCGGCGGATGCGGATGCGGATGTGGATGCTCTGGCCAGGGGAGGCTCCTATGTGCCCCACGCGGTCGTAATTAAAGTGGCCAAATCGAATTCCGTTCGTGTTGGGGCGGCGGGCAAAGCGATTCGGGCCAATTGAGTTGGCCAACTTTAAGCCCTGTTTTGCTGGACCTGAAAGAGGATTAAAACTCAAGCGGCACTTGCTATATATGAGGGTTGGGCGGGGTTTTGTAGGAAATGTAATACTTTTAAATATATTCGTAGCATTTCTTTAAATTCCTCAATTTATAAATTGTTTTATTTATTATTATATGATGTTTATCTGTATATTTACATATATTCTATCTATACAAGAAAAAAGAGGTCAATTTGTATATATTTTTAGTTCCAATAGAGTTGTTTTTTACCGAAGAAAACATGTTGTTATTCACTTAACATTTATTTTTATTTATTCTTGTATTGTCCCCCTTTTACGTATAAACTCTCTAATGATAAGCCAAGAAGTCGGTTGCCCTGGAATTTCGTAGGGTAGTCGGCGGAAACATTTCTTCGCAAGTCAAATCGATGCTGGGCCCCTTTGACAGCTTGTTTACATCAACTAGCGGCCAAATCGTGGGAGTCGATAAGGCCAGCCAGGCCCAGACGGCAGTCAGGCAGCCCCCATAGCCGCCCCCTCAGTCCGCTTTTGAGCTCATCAGGCTAAAATGCCCGCCTTTGGCCATTACGGACTGTAGTTTGTAGCCAAAATGGTTCTTCGATGTTTTCCGGTCCGAACACAAACGGGAAACCACTGAAATTAGCCAGGAAAACGCAACCGGGAGGAGTTGACGCCTTTATGGACACATGCCAAAATCGTTGGCAATTAAATATTTTAAATATTTTTCAACGTTAATAATTCAGAGAGTTTCGCACGCCACCAAAGCCTCAATAATGAATGCGAAAAGTTTGACGAAACGGGTCAGAGAGAAATTGTGTGAATCTACCACCACCCCTAACTCCCGCCCTGATAGTTTGTACATTTTGGAAAAACGTTCTGCAAATTTTAGCAATTCCAACTTGTCCGAAACTGAACGGAAAATCGCCTGTCAATTGATGGACATGAAAGCGCGCCGCACAGTGTCATAAAGCCTAGGTGGCTCCTATAATCATAAATTCATGAAAAATGCCTTGAGCTCAATTTAATTTAAATCTCAAGGTTGTTTCGCCCGGCGACTGCTTGCCATTAATGCCGAATAAAATAATAAAACACGCCATAAACATGCTTCGCTTCCAAAAAAAAACGAAAAAAAGAAAACTCATTTTACATGTGACACAAGACACGGTGGCGTCCGCGAACTTTGCATGGCTCAAAAATTGGAATCGGTCGGTGGGGGCCAGAGTTGGCGTAGAATGCGTTTACTGGATGCCAGGGCGCCTTCTGATTTTTCCAGAGTGACGCCCCCACGCGGGCCCGGAACCATGGGCCGGGGACTCCCCCTCTTCTTCCCCCCGAATCTGCCGGGTGCCGCGCGGAAAAGCCAATATCGCCGGGCCTGACGGCGCTTGTGATTCGCATGGCGATGGCGATGGCAATGGTGATGGTGATGGTGATGGTGACGCTGATGCTGATGGTGACAACCACTGACATGCCCCACACACTGCCGCAGGACTTGTGTGTCATGGAGGGGGGCTTGGCCCGGGCAAGGTAAAAGCCAAATGCAAATTCTGGCAGTATTGGGTTTGCTTCGCTCGTACGCTCAGTGTATCGATTTAACTGCCCGCTCGGCTTCCCGTGGAGCGACCTCCTCCGGCGGATCCTCCGGCTGCCTTGCTGGCCCCGGTTGGCCTGGCTGTGGTTTGTTTTTGGGTTTCATTTTCCGCCGTTGTTTTTTCTTTTTTTTTTTTTAGCCCACCCAATTTTTATGTTCGGCCCGCAGCCCGGTGTAGTTGTCAGCATCAGCAGAACATCCACGTTCCCGGTTGTACTCGGCTTACCCGGTGTGTACTCCGTGTACTCGGCATCCATCGTTTGTTGCCATTGTTATTTCTGTTCTGTTCAGGAAATTGTTGTATGCAAACATTAAATTTTCAATAGGTCAATTTCGGTTCAGCGCCCCGGGACTAAAATATTTTTGCAAAACACATTCATTCCGTTTGTTTTTTTTTTTTTTGCTGTCCATTTCACAGTTTGTCGCCCAGGCCTTTCTTATTTTCCTTTTTTTTTTGCGTGGCTTTCGTCCTTAAATTGAGGTTATCAAACAGATTTTCGCACTTTGGCCATTTGAATGAATTGATTTTGGGGAAAAACCAACAAGGAAATCGAATCAAAAAATGCTTGCGCAAATATCGGAATAATTGCCAGTGACTTTGATGGACATTTATGTACCTGGGCGCACGTGCAAAAGCATCATCGGTGAGTGTTTGTTGATTTGCGGTTTTCCTCTCTCCCTAAGGATTTTCCGCAAATAGTTTTTTGGGCCTTTGTCAGACGGCAAATTTTTGCCAAAAGTTATTATCTTCGCATGAGTCTGACAGGCTCTTTGTTTTGTGTGGGAAGCCGAAAATAATATTGTTGCATTTTTATCCTTGGTGGAATTTCAAGGGATTAACACAATAACCTCTTGTGATATTAAATATTTAGAGAATCTCCGTTGAGAAATATACCCGCTGTGCTTGTCTCTGCCTTAACTTGACCTGAATTTAAATATAAAATTATCCCTTGGCCTCACAGTTCCCACAAAATTAAATTAAAGTGTTATAAATGCAATTTCCTTTTTATTTATGGTTTCATAAAAGGCCTTGATCGTTTTTAATTTAATTGCGTCTATGGAAAGACTTATGACTTATTTGCGAAATAAATTTGATCCGGCTTATACTGTGTGTACACTATTACGAAAAGCGGAATTTGCAAACAACTTAACAATATTGGATTTTAATTGGATAATCACGGATTCTGGGCAACATTCCAGAAGAAAATTCCAGCGCAAACAATGAGCCATTTGCAGCACTTCAAACTTTTGTCAAAACATTCGGCCGAAAAGATTTCAGCAAGACATCTTAATTCCCGCGAACAAACTAGAAGTAAATTATAATCTGCGTAAAGCAATTTAAGCAGTCTGACAAAAATGTCAGGCCCAGACAGAGCCGTGGAAGTTCTGCTGCAAATTAGATCGTTGTACAAATTCGATTGTTTCACTTGCAGGCTTTTCCGCACTCCGCCGTCTTTATCTGCATTTTCCGGGAGCGAGTGCGAGTGCCAGTGCATTGGGTGTCCGAGAAAAGTTTGCGCACAGTTCTAATTAGCACGCTAAAGATATTCAACACTCAACGTAATTAAATGGAATTTTAAGCGATGCATCGCAGCAGCTCGCCAGTTGCCAGTTGGTCCAAAGAGCCTTTAATTACTGACTCCCAGCAGCAGTGTTTCTTATGCTCCTTGTGCGGCTCCTGCAGATAGCAGCCTGGATGCGGATGCGGCTGCGGATGTGGAGGATGGAGCAACTTTTCGGGGGGCCGCTGCGGCGGGTGCAAAAACTTGGCCGCACAAATTAATCATAACTTTGGAGGCTGCCACTGCTGCAGGAGAGCAGTGCCTTCATCTTGGACAAAATGTTGCCATCTCCGCCCATTAAATGTGGGTTAGCAGCGCCCATACACACACTCCCGGTCGAAGAGAACTGCAAATCTCCCCCCACATTGCATTTGCATGCTGCAATTTTGTGTGCGTCGGCGTTGCCGGCTGTCCAATAAATTTCAGCTGTGCTGCTGTGGCATTTATCAAAATGGCAAAAACTTTTGCGAACGGCTGCAGCTGCGCAGTGGCACGAGACAAGGCAATTTCCCTGCCTCTGGCATCTCAAGTTTTCCTGTTTGTTTTACCCCAAATTGCCTGCCCCAAAAGTTAACAATCAGAGCTGAGAGCGTGCCGTGCATATCCTTGTTAAAGTTTACTTACAATATTTATATTTCCTTCAACATAAGCTTATGTGATCCCACGAATATTACAAACATTACTCTACAATAAAAGCTATATTGATATAATAGAAGTAGAAATTAGAAACTAGAAGAAAAACATTAATCAACCACAAACAAAGGTCTGGCTCGCATTTTCTTGTTTTATATTTAAATATATTCTGGTAATAATAATCTAATTTAAAAAGTATAAAGAAAAATATATCCTTTACATTTCCTATATTTTTGTAACTATATTTCTCCTCACGTGCGCATCCCTCGCGCCAAGGAGGGAAGTCTGCTGCTGAATGTTGATAAGCAATAAGAAGCGGGACGACGACCGAGACGACTATTTGTAGTAGTTGCATCACAGCAACTCCGAAGAGGCGGCAACTTTCCTGCCAGGCCGAGTTGACAATTCAAGGAAGAGGAACTGCATTTTAGTGGAGTGGACGGACACACCTTCAAGCTTAAGCCCAGTCTCTGTAATAGTTTTCCATCTAGAACAAAAAAGACAGGCAGCAGCGTCTTTTATTGTTTTATGGTCGTCAGCATGGTTTGCCTTGCCATGATTGTCAATGTCCATCTAGTTGAGAGAAGTTCTGTAGCTATGTAGCAATGTTTAGTGTTTTAATAACTTGTAAAGTAAACATTGCATTGCATTTGAATTTATTTATTAGTACATATTTTTGATAAACTGCGGTTCTCTAGGCCAGGGAAAGAATGAAAAGAATCGAAGTGAAGGGTTTTATGAATTCAAATGAATTTCATAAACAAATGCATATGTCAGGCTGATTTTGAGAGACTTTTTGTGGGAAATTCGGCCATTAAACAAGCTTACTTTGAATTAATTTGGTTCCCTGAAAAGAAGAGTGCTTTGCTTTACTTAAAATATTACAAAAATTATCCATCGCGTACTTTAAATATGTGAGAAGTTTAAGAAACAATTTTTATAGATATTTTGTAGATATATTTCATGATAATTATAACTTAAAAGGATTTACAGATTCATTTATAAAGCACGTTAATAAATATTTTTCAAATTTATTTTTTTGTATTGTTTTAAAACCTTTCTTTTATAAAAATAAATAATGTAAGTAAGATTACTTTAAGTTATTTGTTATACTTGTGGACAAGAAAATAAAATTAAAATTATATATTAAAATTTAATATATAAAAATTACTATTTTTTTACAATACAAATATCATTAAAAATTAAAAAATTTTCATTAAATATTTTCACTGTTCCCACATTTTGTTCTACACTGTTCACACAGGAAATTCCGAGCTGTTCCCACAAGCAGAGAAAGAGACATCTATAGGTACAAATTTAGTGTTTGAGCAAGCAGCTTTATTTCTCTGTTGTAACTTGAAAGCTTTTGCAAGCAGTGTGAAATTTTCCGAGCAGTTACCTTTGGTTTTTCTCTAAAAGCTGTTAGATTTTTGAATTTATTAAAGTAATAAATAATATTAAATAAATGGTTTAAGTGGCTGAATTTGTTGTGTTTTTAATAATTAAAACAAAGGTTATTGTCTGGAATTTCATAGTTTTCAAGATCTTCAAAAAATATCCATCATATAAACTCAAATAAACATATTAATTCAAAATAAAAACACTTCTCTTAGTTATTGCTTTTAATTTTAAAGTTTTTCTTCGTTTTTATTGACAACTTAAGAGAAGCAACTCTTAAGAGTTTTTAAATAAATAATATAAATAGCTAACGTCTAGGTGGAAGTCATAAATTAATTTAAATTAGTTTAGAGAGAGTCCAGCGGTTGGTGGCTGGTCGCGGGGGACCTAGACCTCGTTGCACTCCAGGTAGAGCTGGCGACAGTCGAAGCCCGAGCGGCCCCGGCGTCCTGCGTCGTACAGTTCCTCGAAGCTGCTGCCGCTGCTGCGGCCCAGCACGTAGCTGGTGGCATAACTAAGAAAAAGGAAGGAACAGGACTGATTAGAATCTATTTAAAGTTAGTAGATGTTTTGTGGACTTACGATCCCAGCTGGCAGAAGATGCTGCTGCCGCCGATCTCGCGGACGCACTCCGTGTTGGCGTCGCACATGTAGCGCTGCGTGCACTTGTCCTGGTTCTGGTCCGCCTCCGAGCTGCGGTAGGTGCGGACATAGCCCTTCATCAGGGAGATGCCGGCCACGACGGCATCGCTGACCGAATCCCGCTTGCCCAGGGAGCGGGCCGCCAGGGAGCGGTGCGAGAAGGAGGTCTTCAGAGCGTCCAGCAGGTTCATCACGATCTGTATGAACTGTGGATGCGGAAGGGGTAGCGATGTTCAGTGTGTGTGTGGAGAGTGTGAGGTGTGTGTGGAGTGTGTGAGGTGTGTGTGTGGTGTGTGCGGAGGTAGAGGAAGCATTAGTCAATTAGTCTTGCATTTGCTTGTGCCAATACAGAGGAGTGTGAGTGTGTATGAGTGTGTTTTGTGTGGTTGTGTGGTGTGCATTGGAACAATTTACACTCTCAGCACTGGGCAACAAGATTCTGGCCTTACCATTATATATATAGATACCTAATCCAGCTCTTAAATATTTCCAAAGTTCCATTTAAAGTCATTAAAATTAGTAAAATCAATGTAACTTAAAAGCTGATGAGCGTAATTAATTAAGCAATCTTAAATATGTCAGGCAGATCCTAAAAAATATATTGAATAGCAGGAGGTTTCTTAAAATTTAAAGATTTCATTTAGTTTATTATATTTATCCCAATAATATTACTCTTAAAGGCGCCACTTAAAGCCAGACAGAAACCTATCAACAAATTTGAAATATTCATTAATATAATACCTTCTTTATCACTAAAATTATCTAGGCTGAGAAGGGAACTATATTTCCAACAATTGATATTATTTTTAAAACTATTTAATACTTTTATCCATCTATTAACCATAGTTTAACCATTTCTATTGCTTGTAAAGAGTACAAATGATAAATTATCTTATATATTCTTGGATTTTATACTGGGATAGTTCTAATTTAGCATAGACAGATTCAAAATTGACCCCTCTACTAGCTGTAGACCCAAATCTTGTTGCTCGGTGTGGTTCTTTTTGTGTTTTGTGAAAGCAATAAAGATGTTTTACCTCGCCAGCTTGCTTGGCCATCGAGTTGACTTGATCGGGGTCTCTGGAGCCTAAAACGGCCGACATCACAGCCACCAATATGCCCTGTGCGATTATTAGCGAGGTAGAGGTAGAGGAGGTAGGCGGGAAACAAACATAATCAAGAGAATAAGAAGAGCCAGGCACCAGAATCATAATCAGTATCGGAATCGGTATCAGTATATGTAAGATGTAAGATGTAAGATATAAAACAGAACGAAACGAAACGAAAACGGTAACGATCGAACAGCAAATTACGACAAAGCAAAATAAAAGTGGCACAAAAGCAATCAGTGGAGTGTACACCTGTTAGGGGCTAATGGATCGATCGATTACCTGCATGGGAGATCCGCCATTGTCGACCTTATCGATGCCATCGCTTGGGGCACCGCCGCCCAGCAAGGTGTTGATGATGCGAAGACCTGCGTAGATACAGAAGCGGATTTAGGGTGGGAACATTAGTAAAAGGGAACCAAGATCAAATCTGGGAATTATTTAAGATATATACGAGTCTATGGGGAATATTTTCCACATATTTCTTTACTTTAAAATCCAAGTAGGGAGACACTAACCCATGGAGATGACATTGGCCCAGGGACTGCCGCCCAAACCGATCGAGTTATCCACATCGTCGGACTTGGTGGGCGCCTGGTTGATGGCTCCGTTGAAGAACATCGTCATCACGGTGGACAGCATGTTGGACCAGGTGAAGCCGCCGGGTCCGCCCACTGTCTCCTGAATCTGGTTGCTCTCCAGGTCATCCTCGATATCGTCCAAGGCCACCTTCTTGGAGGCATTCGGCTTCACAGCGAACTTCCGCCCCTGGGCGGCCATGCTCTCCTCCCGTTGGACAGGTGACTGGGTCACCTGATGCTGTCGCTGATAGACCTCCTGCTGTGGGTAGGCGAAGGTCATCAGCAGGCAGTTGCTGGCCACGATGAACAGCAGCAGGCAGGCGTGCACTTTCCGTTGGTTCCACATGGCGACTGGAATTGAAACGAAGCGAGATGTGGGGTTAGGAGCTGCTTGACATTCAGCTGGGGTCTCCTCGAAGCTGTCCGCATAACAACACTTTCACATTGCCCAATTGCTAAGGGGACGGGTGGGGAATGGGAATCAGCTTTGGCCTATTTGGGGGGCACACGCTTGGCCCAATTTGAATTGGTGGTTTAACATCTCATTAAAAGCCTTATTTCGAACTTTAGGCCAGCAAATCTCACTTCCAAACTCGAAAGAGGGTTGTTTTTTAAAGGGATTTACTTATTAAATGTATAATTCGGCAATATATATGTAAATTCAATACTTTAATAGAGGAAGTGTCTCGTTAAGAAAGCATTGATTATATATTTAAAGAGTGTAAATATATTCAACTATTTCCTTGTGATTTCTGGGAATATTTCCTAATTTAATTAGTAAGGAATATATTTACCCTACATCTCTCTCTTGTTATTGTTTACTATTTCCCTCTCCTGAGTTCTTTTTGCCATATTTTCCGCTCAATTTGAATTATTTTTCTATGCTAATACCTTGTAAATAATGCAGCTTATCCACCTTTTGTAAGCATAATCTCTCCTAGCACTCAAGTCTCACCCAAGTACTTCTTAGCTCCCAGCGGTGGTTTTTCCGAAACATAGTCAAAAATTTTCCCATTATATATAGTATGTTACAATTTCCATGGAAACCAGATAAGAAAGTTGTACTGGCGCGTAATTAAAGCCGAAGCGTCTCCAGTCGCTTCCGAAACATCCAGAAACTAGTATAACTGCTCCCAATTAAGGTGTCGGTCAAACCGAACCCGTTTCCCCCGTATGAAGATGGCATTCGAGGCAGGGAAATTAACCGAGTGGCAGGTTGCAGGTTGGGCAACGTAAGTAGAAAGCCGCCGCAGGTGAGGCAAGACAAGGTGGCAAGTGCCGGCAATTAGACATCATCGCAGCTATCCGCTGGATTAGCGATATTAGGAGTACGAGTATTGGCATCGGAAGCCGCTCATCGAAGCGAATTAGAATGGAAACGCCAATGGGAGAGGCTCATCTTTGTCTGCGTTCCCCCGGGCTGCCAGTGTAGCATATGATATCATGTTGGCCAGAATCAGAGCCAGAACCAGTTTCAGTGGCTCTAACTAGCGGTTCTTTCGCTCAGATGTCATGCAGCAGGTTCCCGTTACAATTAATAAAGCCAACGAGGCTGAGGAATGCCAATGGCAGAGATTGCATTGATTTCCATTTAATTGCCGGCGAAAGAAACGGGCTCCCAGAATGGGTCATTCAGTCAGAGAAATGTATAGAGCTTGGAGAGAGAAATGTAAATTGTCGGGTCATTAATCGGGCAGCGGGCACGACCACGGACTCCTGCCTGATGCTTTTGTGACACAATTCGACCCAGTTCCGTGGAAATTATGGCTGCCATGTAAATTTAGAAAGCCGTCGAAGCAGGCGCTCTCCTGAGGCGTGATCCAGCGATTAGACTGCCTGAGATAATGGCAATTAATAGCCGGAATGTGTGGCAGAGAAATTTGTATATTGATTGCATCCAATGAAGCTCACCAGCTGGGGCGAAAACTCTAATGGCCAAATTAGTCACAGCCGATATTCGTGATGATCGGCACATCGGATGACATAATTTAGCTGGCATGCCCACTAGAGTTCTCCGCCCAACCAGCTCCGTCGGCAAGCGCATCTTTCGTTGAGTGAGAAGCACGCAACTCTAATTGGCAGCGAACAGCACGCAACTCTTACTTTCATGGCCTGTCTTAAAACGGCAATTAAAATCGAGGCACAAGCATTTCAATAGAGAAATAATAAGAGCAGCAATTACACTTGCCGCTGGTCAAAAGTCGCAAATTAGAAAGTGTGGAAACCGCTGTGAACGGGACGGCGCAGTCCGGCGATGGGGGCGGGGGTGTAACAGTAACCAAGTTCTTTGGCAAAATATCATTGTAATTTATGTGATGATACTCGCACTCTCCCCCGCAGACAAATATATGTTTGTATGGATTTATTTTCAGTTTCGTTTGCGGTCTCGTGCCGCAGCACGCTCCACCGGCTCCCTGGTCAAAGTCAAAGATGAGAAAGCGGTAAAACGTTCGTGATTTGCGGTAAATGAGCCAGCCAGCCAGCCAGCCCAGCTCTTGGCCGTCTTCTGTTTCTGGGAGTGGAGAGAAGTGGCTGGGAATGGATCGCCTTGGATTGGATTGGAGCCAAGGGGCCCTGAGTCATTCTGCGGGCTTGCTTTAGCCGGATTTCTGGACTGTCACGGACTGGTTTCCGGCTGGGCCCGCAGAGAAACTCTGGCAGCCTCAAAAATATTCACGTTTCACTTTCTTTTTGCCCAGAATCAAGCGGCTGCGAGGTTTATTGACCAAGAAAAGTTAACATTTAATTTAAATTTAATTAAGCGCGGCACTTGCCGAGTGCTTAACCCTAATGGGAATGCCCTGCGGCTTTCTAGCAAGTTTGTGCCCTAAGTCTTTCGTTTGCGCTGCTGGTCAGCGAACCCTAGAGTAAGCCCGCTACCTAACTGTCGACCGCCGCGGCGGCTGAGCTGCATTTTAATCAAAGTGCGGAGCGGGGAATCGGGCATTTTATTGATTGTTCGGTAACAGCATGATGCAATGCCAGGACAGGTCGGCGATCTATTTTGATGGTGAAAACACCGAGCAGTCGAAACTTTTACTGACCCCGAAATGCAGTGATAACCGCACGAAAGCAGAACAAATTGCACTTGCAATTGCTGCAGTCATTATGGTTATTAGACAGCTGCTCTTGTTGGCCAAATTGCAACTGTCATTGCACGGATTCGCTTTGTTTAAGCCAAGAGTGGCTGCTGGAACTGCAATAACAAAAAAACAACAACACAAGCAGAAATCATTGCACATTCTCCCGCCCGGCGGCAATCGAGAAAACAAATTCAGTTTGACTTGGCCTCAGCCCAAACATAAAATGTATTAAACACGACTTAACAGCTTCAAAGAAAAACTTTCACCTCGCTCAACTTGACAACCAACAGCGGCAGCAACAACAACAACGACAACGTCCACCGCAAAAATGCCAAAAGCAAAAGCAATGAATGAAAGCCACATAGAAAGAGCCCTGGCGAATAGGCAAAGAAATGGCCAACAATCGTGACCTTTGGCAGGCAATTAAATAAATAAATTCTATATGGGAATTGGCCAAAAGGCAGGCGTTAATTGGCCAGGCCAGGAGCTCAGCAGCCAAGGCAGAGGCGAAGACCCACATCGAATCAAGGCCACAGACAAAACGGCCGCAAGGCCTCCTCCACTTCAATGGAAGCCAGAGCCAGCCTGGAGGTGGTTTCGTGGACGAGGGGCACTCGAAAACGTATTTCTTTGGACTGTCAGTCGACGGGCGCCCATTTGGGTCAGTGGGCGGCCATCATCGCCGACTGGCTTGGTAAGAACGAACTTGGCTGAATGCACATTTCCAGGTGTGTGCGTGCGTGTGTATGCCCGCCACACCTCAGCCCCGGAGACCATCTCCCCCGGTGCTTTGACATGTTCCACGCTCCGTCCAGTCGATGGGTTTCTGTTTGCTCTTTCATGCAAAGTTGTTAACTCGTTTAACAGAAATCCCTCCCTCCCGCTTGTTGCCAGGTTTATGCCCCCCCGACTTCTGTTATTTCTTTTGGCCTGACCCAAATATTTGGCTCTGGCCATATAGCCCCAATTTGTTGGACAAACAAACGTGTGGCACGACTCGACGCCGAATAGTGGCAGTCGATCAATTGTCAATAACTTTCTATTGCCTGATTCTAGTCGAATGCATGGCTATATATGCGTTGCGGATTACCAGTATCTGTTGGATTTAAGGTTTTGACAGGGAAGTGATTGTGCAGTTTTTCGACATTCCGAACAGCGAGGGAAATTGTAGATTAAAGCCAAGATACTTGTTCATACTTATTTAAGCCTAATCAAATGTATTTGTATTATAAATAAAATGTACTTTAACAAAATAAAAAAATATATAGAAAAAATTACCAGACAAAAATCTTGTACAAAAAAATGTACTGGGATTTTGTTGCAAGATGATTAATCATAGAAATTTCTCTATTTTTGTTTTACCACTAGCTTGATTCATCTGCAAATTTTATAAGATCCTACCAGCTGCTGACTTTACTAGTAAATTTATTTAATTTCACGACAAGATTTCCATTTAAATTCCCATTTAAAACCCTTTTTAAATACCTCGCTTAACAACTTCACTCACCTGTCTAGTTATCCGCTGTCTCTCAGTTCGATGAGTTCGATGCAATTAATCTGAACTTTAATTACAGTTTCGGCCGAGTTGGTTTGGCTCGTCGCACTAGAAAATTTTTGCAAATTTTAGCACGCGATTGTCAAGCACACAATTCACTTAGAAATTCACCCAAAAATTACACTGGAAAATTGCTCTCTCTTTTCTCGACGCTCGATCGATGGGCACTTTCGTTTCGAGAGGCTTCGGATTTCACTTGGCACTGCGTCTCTGGCTGCTTTCGATGTGGCGACTACTGTTGGCGCTGTTGCTGCGTCTGCTGCTGGCGTTGTATGAAACGGCGATCGCCTTGAACCCGGGTTTTTATAGGCTGACCCATTTTGGCCACTCTGGAAGCGAAGCCGAAGAACTGCAGTCGCCGCGCCGGCGGCCTAACAGCAGGGGTTCGACAGCGGACACGTTTGAATGGCGATAATAGTGTCGTCTTCTCAAGAAGTTCCCAGCTATTATGAGGTTTCTTTGGTTGGTGTAGCTCTCAGATTTTCCAAAACTATTCTTTATTCTATATAAAAGATTAACTTTCTAGCATTTCATACTGTTATGTACTTTTTTAATGATTTTATCTAGAAATTTCTAGGACTTTTTAAATATATATAGTTGCGAATTGGTTTTCTAAATTAAGCACAACTGGGAGAGACATTCTTTTATAGTTTATAGTTTGTTGATCAAGTGATCAAGCTTTACAGAATTATGTTTCAGTTATGAAATTATATTTTTCATATTATTAAAATAAAAACTAACAATAATTTATTATTATTTTCTCTTTTGCAGATTTGACGGAAAACTAGCCAAATTGGCAGCTCCGATCGCATGCGTATGGCGGCGCCTGCGCAGATGGCTGTCGAACGCGGTTCGACATCGAACAGGTTGGCCCAATGCGCAGGTGTGATGGATAGCGATCTTCCGCCAGATATTCAACCGCCCGCCGCCTTGTTTACCATTACTGTTAATGCGTTTATGGCCCATTGTTGTCTGTTGTCTGGTGTCTGTTTCCTGCAAATAGGGTGTAAACGGTGGGTGCGGTTTACCTGGTTGATCTACCTGATTGTTGATCTCTCTGCCTCAAGGTTTTCCATCTCATTTGCATGTCGCCAGCAGTCGATCACTTCAGCTGTGACCTTGACTGGGACAGCTCATCGGGGAAGAACTCTTCCAAAGGTAACAAAAGAAGGACCATCTTGGCTAAAGGATCCGGGTAACTTTTATCAACTAAAATAATGGTTTTTAATTTGAACTGAGAGTTAGGCGGGAGACACATTAACTAGACTCTGAGAAATGGACTTTAAATGGATGCCCCCCAACTGCCCCTTCGCCTGGTCCAATCTCGGAGTCACTGGTAAATTAGGAAAGTTCTGGGCTGAGAAAACATTTTAAGGGATTGCCGAGAAACAAAGAGGTTTTTTTTTCTTGTTGTTGCTGAATTCAAATAGGAGAGGTGGCTGGGTTACATCAGCTCCTGCTGGCCAACTACACGTGCAAAAAAGTTAAGCCGTCGAGGCAAAAGTTTGCCAAGGATGTCTGCCAGACATCCAGTCGGCTAAAGTCCACCGAAGGCCCCAGCCCAATCAGACCCCCACCCAGGTAGCGGCGGGGCATTAGAACCCTTGCGAAATCAAATCGGAGAAATAGAAAATGGAACAGCGAACGAAGGTTGCCATCTCGAACTGCATTTGTATGTGTTTACATTTAGTTGTATTTGATTTGCATACCCGATGGGCACTGCTGGGATTCGGATTGGGATTGTGACTGGAGCTGGGATTGGGTTTTTTTTTTTTTTTGGGGTCTAGTCCACCCGTAAATCAATGCCAACAGTGCGGGCAATCATGAATGGGGGTGGCCCGGCCACCCTTAACCCGTCCAAGTGGATTATTAAGTGGTCTTAAAGCCGAGTCAAGTGCTCCTGTTCCTGGCTTCGGGACTCTGCTTCCTCTCAGGGAGTGCTTGCTTATTGAATGCGAGTGAATGCGGTGGGATTTATGTAAATCCTTGGCCGAGCATCGACTATGTGCACTCCACATCGGCATCCATATGGGAGGATGAGAGGATGACCACTTGGCCATATGCTTAATGCGGCCATAATTGCTCCGCATTTGTTATCGCCCAGCGGACTGACTTTGCATATCGGGCCATTTCAGGGGGATTACCGATTTCCCGCTTAATTTATGTGCTCAACTCGTGCTCGTTTTTGTTTGCCAATTCCAATATTTGTGTTTACACTCGCCCCCACTCAATCACATTAGCCTAATGATTTTCCTGTCAACCGAAGGGCCGCCGGGGCGGACGGGGCGCCGGGACTGGGGCGGCCGCAGACTAAACATGGAGCATAAATCAGCTTATCAAAATCGGCATACAGTAGTTCGGTTTATAATTTGTACAAGCAGCACAATATTTGGCATAAATGATGAATTGTTTGCCGACCGGAGGGGCTAGTGGCAGTAACATGGTTTGTGTGCTTGTGATGTGGCATTATCCGATAATTCCCCATGGGGCTGCATCCGGGAATCACAGAGCTTGGAGGGAACCAACAATTGAAGTTCAAGGGATTATGGTTTTGGCAAAATGGGAAAAACGTGGTGAATAATAGATTTAAATTCAATAGACCCCAATTTCTTATCAATGATTCTATTGTAAATACTCGTAGAATGTTAAATTATACAATTAAAATCAATATGTAGAAATATAACGTAGTTACTGGTTTGTTTTTATATTTATTTATATATCAATCACTTGCCTTTTATATACAAAACTAATCTTTATCGATTTAAAATTCCTTTCTGCTAGCTTGCCACATAATTCCATTATGCATTCTATTACCTCATTCCGTATGAAATATGGTTTTATTTTTGAAATACTTGAGAGCCAGGGAAGTGGAAAGTTTTCCCACCTCTCTGCGAGCATTAAAATTTTAAAAATTCTGTTTAAAGAAATCGAAACTCGACAACAATTAGGAAACAATTTGATTCAATTAGCAAGTTCTTTGGCCCCAAAATATTCTCTGTCCAAATTAGCAAAGGCAACCCAATGCAAAGTGGCGGGGGAAAGGCTGACCCACATTCGGGCGTCTTCGGTGCGGAGTAGACAAATTGAAATCAAGGCATTAGCCAAAAAAAAAAAGAAATACAAAAATCCAAGAAATACGGAAGAAAAAGTTGTGCGTCAACATCTGAGTTGCGTGGGAAAAAAGAGGGCAGAGCGTGCAGCATACTCTCGGGCCGGAATGGAAATTTATGCAGAGACCTTCACGGGCACTGCTCCGTACGACGATCATGATGTGTGCGAGTCTACTAATATGAAATCAATAAATTGTGAGCACTTTTTTTTATTGCCATCAGGTCGGGAGCGGAGGGGCACCCCGAAAAACAGCGCTGTGTGTTTTTATTTACCCCGATTTGTGCCCTATTTTTTTTTTCGTTCACTTTTTGCATAAAGGATAAAGATGCCAAAGACGATGACGATGCCGTCCTGGTAGGGTCTGGCTGGAGATTGGGATTGGGAGCTGAGAAAGAGGAGAGCGAGCGTCTGCCACGCTCTGTGAGTTTATCGGCGCAACATCCACTACAGAAATAATGATGTCTGCCTGGTAGAGAGTCGGGTAGCAACGCAATGGCAACACAATTCCAAGCCGAACCCAGCGGAAGGCAACTGAATTTGAACAGCGAATCTGCGGGCAAAGGCCAAGACAATATTGCCAAGTCCTGCATTAAATATACCCGTACTCATACTCCTTTATATATACATATATATATAGCTGCATTTGTGTGCCTTAAACAATAAGCAGGCAGAGGCAGATTGCGAATGCTCTCTGTCATGGCAACGAGATCTGAGGGGGGAAGTAGAAAATAAGTTTATGAAATAAAGCAGCGATTATATGAGATTTGAGTAGGGACAAAAGGGTTCTGTTCTGCTACACATAGTGTGCAGTATTTCTCTGATTTCCCAGTAATCAACTTTTAGCATGAACTTTGCAAGTCAGCTCCCATTTAAACTTCAATGACGAGTAACAATTGAAGTAACTAACCATGGAAGGCCATTAGAAGTTTGGCCAGAGACTTGAGTTCGTATGGTGACTAGAGGAACTAGCTTAGCAAACTAAATACATTCCTAGCTTGAGATTTTCTAATAAAATCCGAGTATATTTAATTTCAACCTGAACACATATCCTCATTAACTGCAGGCTGAAGTTAAAGCCCCAGTGGTCCCCACATAATGGCAGCCTAAATGGACCGACATGTTTGCATATTCCAACGTCACCATCAATGCCATGGAATTAGGGTCCAGGAATTAGAGCTGGCCACATCCGCAGCCGGTCAAATGCAGGTCAACTTGGCTGGCCAGCTTCCTCCACGGGCTCGGAGGGCTTGTACCATCTCGCCCAGTAATGGACTTATGCAAATTAGCGAGTCATACCGCGCCCAGAATATTGCATTTCAATCAATATCCCAGAGTCAGCTTGACATTTCCATATGCGTATTCCCGCAATTTACGTGGTCAGGTGCATTGATATGCCGGGCCACTGTAAATCAGAATTTCTGCCCTCTCTGAGGCAGTCGCATAAATCTCTATAATGATCGATCGAAAGAATTGAGTTTCCTGCAAAGTTAACTCCGTTTATAAGGCTTTATTCCACCGCTCATATGGCAACTTTTTTATTGCCATCCATCAAACGGGGCTTAAACATTAAAAATACACGCTGGCAACATGTTTGGACCATATTAAAAAAAATGTATAAAAGTGAAAATCAAACATCTGCTTTGCGCTTTTTACGACACAACTTTCGGCCAATGGTGCTGCGGCGGCCGGTTCATAATGCAAGTTTAATCTTAAAACAATACATTGAAATGTTTTCATACAATTTAGTTTGCATGGAAATCTGCGCAGCATCCGCTCGCCAACAGATGGGAAAAGGCAAAATTACCGGCGGATCCGGGGCGGTCTCCGTCTCCTCTACAGCAGCAGCAGCAGCAGCAGCTGTTGACGAATGTCCTGGCCCAAGGGTATAGGGTTACGGGTCTCTCCCCTCGATCCCGTCGCTGATTCTCCGGCTCGCGAGCTCTCCTTCTCTACGGGGCTCCTGCTCTCCGCCGCGCGAGCATTGGGCACCGGCAAAGATAAAGTACATTTCTGTGATAAATATAACAACAAGTACCCAAGGCACGCACAAATGGGGCCCTGGGCCCATCAGGGCTCGGGTGAAAACGCATCCAAAATTTCATGCCCCAGCCCCATGCGGAGGAAGGGAAAGAGAGCTACACGGGAAGATATTGCATTATTCTATTTTTAATAATTAAATAAATACTTGCTTCAATATGTCAGGAAATTAAAAGTAAGTTACTTTACAATTTAATTACAAAACTAATTGCTTATCTTGAGAGAGTTTTGTTAGCTCTACGGTTGAAAAGACTAAGAAAACAAAAGAATATTCTTATATTATTAAACTTTATTTTCTTTTTAATTTGATTTCATTACTGTTTCGTTTTTCTGCGTGTAGATTCTGGCAGCTGTTATAATGATGCCGACGATACATCATCGCAAAATGCTAACATTTTCGGCAGCGCCGGCAGTCAACAGCTGTTGCCGCTGATGAATCCTTTGGGTCCGGCAAGCCAAGGGTATCCTTTGCCGTTGTCGCTGCCAGGCGAGTCCTTCCCCGTACCACCAACGCCACCGCCCCCGCCCCCGCCTTTCCCTAATATTTCAATATTTTGCACATAAAAAGGCGCAAGTTATTTTTCATATTCTGCCACACCTCGCTCCAGTTCAGTTCTTCTTTTTTTTGGCTAATTTCCCTCTCCAACCTACCGAACGAAAATAAATCTTGGGAATTTCGAAATGTTGCCCTCATAGACAGAGATATCGCCCGAGTGCCCGAGTGCCGGGCGAACAACAACGGCATAATTAACAGCCATAGAATATTCAGGACACGCGCCGAATTCTTCTCCGGTTTTTCCCAATTTCCACCACCCGCGCGCCAATGAAAGAGTTTGCTGCTTGTGTTTGGCAAAAATTCTTTTCGGTTCCCGAAGCACACACATTTATGACTTGTTTTAATTTGTTGTGCGTGCTTTGTTTATGCGAAATCTGCATTTCCGCCCATTTTGCTTTTAACAAAAATTGCAATTCCACGAAAATCTAACAAAGCGAATGGATCGGGAATGGCAAAAGGACATCTACACTTCGAGTGTTCCGAAAGAAAGCCGCTTAAAACCCATTGCATGCGTGATGGCAAATTGAAAGTTTTTGTGTTGGAACACCAGTACGTAATGCGATAAGACGGAGAAAGCGAAGGGGGTTAGGAGCAGGTGAAAAGAGGTAAGAGCTCTAAAGGAAACAAAGAAAATTGGGGCCAGGACTTTTGCGGCGTGGCTTGGATAGAAAAAATATTCTTTGACAGTTGCGGTTGTTCTTGGATATGGTTTTGGGGACGCACTTGAAAAATTTTGAGGTCCTCAAAGTATACAAGAAATTATAGTACTCTAGCGGTCAAATTAAAACAGATTTAATATTAAAGGAATGGTAAAAATATAATTTTTTGGCAACAAGCCTACTAATGACAGTTACAAAAATATGTAAAATCCTGGTATTATTCGGAGAGGTATCTGCATTAAATGTATCTTCCCTGTAAATTGGTTTCTATGAAATCAACTATCAGATAATAGTATGAATCCCACGAAGGCCATTCCAAAAATCAGTCAATCATTCAGAGTCCCATTCACCGCAAATCGATAGCCCAGAGCCGCACTAAATTATTAATCACTTAACACTCTTAAGGCTCGGAGGACAACAATGCGGTCGATGATTAGATGGCTTCAAGTCAATTTATAAGGACCAACGGGGAAGATGGGAATCCTTGTTCGCAGGACAAGCCGGGGAATATATATCTTGGTCAGCAGACAAAAAGCTTTCATTAATTCAATATGCTTACGGGGAGGTCAACTATCATTAACCAGAGCTGCAGACAAGCATCGTTCTAATGATGAAGCCGATGATAACCTATTGGGTGTGCGAGCGTGTGTGTGTGTGTGGGAATGAATTAGTTTGCATTAAGTATACGCCACAGTGTACTCACAGACGCTGGGCAGGATTTAAGGAGTGAATGTGTGTGTGTGTGTGCAAGCCAGGACTTATGACTGCCGCTCATTTGGCTGCCTTGGCAGTGGTAGAGTGCCAGAAGCCCTCGGGGGGATTAAGTTCCAGACCCAGCCCCACAGACCCCGAACCTCCCCCGAGGCTCTATGTGTGTGTGTGTGAAGCATGGAATATTAATTCCTTAAGTAATTCACAACATTTGCAACTAATGTTTGTTAATGAGCTCCGCCACATCGCCCCTCATACCGGCAGCTCGGCATCCTGGCATCCCAGCATCTTGGCATCTTGGCATCATGGCGTCCTCTCCTCCGGTTTTGGCAGCGCCCGAGGTCAAGGCGAGTGCTGCGGGATGTCTGCAGCTTTCCGACTTGTTAAATGCTGGAATTACCAAAGTGGAAAAGTGAAAAGGTCCCTCAATAAGCCCGACTGGAAGCTCCTCCCCAGAGTGTCTCTCTCTCTCTCTCTCCGCCTCAGAGCCGCACACCAAACACTTAATGAAATAATTATGTAAAGCAAACAACCTGTCGTTATATGCCCACCTTGGCCATCACCTTTGCCGCAGAGACTTGCTTTTGACATTCATTAATTTGATGATATCCAATCTTAATTATTATGCGTTTAATTAGATGGCTTTCTGTATGCCAAAGGCCCTGGGCGAATGGCCGACGAAGCATTGATAGGGCTAAAATAAAGATGGACAATATAGAGTTTGTTTTTTGAAATCCACTGTTGAGTTTTTGAACTCATTGTTACAACCCTAAGAAGGTTAAATGTGGCTTAAATTACAGATTTCAAACTCTCTCTGGAATAAATACTTACCATTTCTGTGTTATATTTTTAGAACTCATGTACCGAATGTTATTTATTAAAATAAATTGTATAAATAAATTACATTTCAGAGCTCAAATCCCTCTCCTTGGATTTAACATTATAAATTAAAAGCATTAAAGTGAAGTTTACATGCCACAATAATTTACCTTCGACGCTTAGATTATTTAGAACATTGATCCCAGCATGGATTATCTCCGGATGAGTAATGCCCGGGGCAGCAACTATGTCACGGCACCTAAACTAGTTTATTGCATGCTAATCATCGTACTCCCCCCATTAAGTATGCAACAAATAGCAGGGGGAGAGCTATGTATCTCCCCTCACCAGAAGGGAGCTGGGTCGGGGCAGGGATTGGTACATGTAAAATAATTTGAAAACACGGCATTAGCGTAATGAAGCATGGAAAAGCGGGCGGCCGCCGAGGGAAGGCGGAGTGAAAGTAGGTGAAGCCGTTGGCAAGCAGGTGAAAAGCGCACATAAATGCCAGAAGTTATGCAAGTCCTTAACTTTCATGAGTGTGCCACGCTGACAGACGAGCGTTTCGGTGTCTGTGTGTGTGTGGGGTGTGGCTTTTGATGAAGGGCTGCTGAAAGGGGCTGGGGACTGGGGCAGGAACAGGTGCAACTGGAAAAGGGGAAGGGCGCCGGCAAAGAAAAACTGTTGTTGCAAATGCAGATGGAAATGGCTGCTGGCTGGGTGCAAGTGGCGTATCACACATGTTTGTCATGTGAACGGCGCTGCCTCAAAGTGTCTGTCTGGATTCAGGTTGAGTGCCAGTTCTCTGGCACAACTTTGGGAGACACACACACGAAGGTGCACTGCAAGAGAATAGCTCTAAATATAGTTGTAGAAGAATAATTTAAGATTTCGACTTAAGCGCTTAATTATCCCTGCAATTTGAAGCAGGTAAAAAGTATTAAGATACATTTGTTATTTCGATAATAGTTATATTTTTTCTTTAAGAAGTTTCTGCTTGTTTTCTTAGATATCCTTTATCTAAAGGCAAACTGTAAATTATAACTAACTGTTTCAATACGTTTTAAAAGCCATGAGTATGAGCAAATGATATAGCTTAAAAATACATTAATCAACAACATTCAAAAGGTATTTTCAAGGTATAACTAAGACATCTACTTACCTTGTTATAGTATTTTAAATTTATTCAGCTCTTTAGTGATCAATTACTGACTTTTCATATTTACTTTTCCTTGTCTCGAGGAAAGTTTACACTCTAACGTTTCTAAGCCTCTCGTTTCTTTCACTGCACTCCTTTCCAGGCGGAAAGCCTCGTATTCTTATTCAGTGCGTAATCTTCTCCTTTTTCACAGTTTTGCCGTGCACTTTTATTGCATCCTTTCGAGTCGCGACCAGGACTTGGTGGCAGGAGAAGTCGCAGCAGCAGCAGCAGCAGCAGCGGGAGCTTGTATCGACAAAAGTTGCACCTTGAATTTGCCACTTTATGCCGCGAGTTGCCCGCACTTTGCCGCCCGTTAAGTAGTTGTAAGCTGCATAATGTATTTACGCAAGCACCGGAAATTGGGTGCCACGAGCTGGGTGGCAGTGCGGCCATGAAGCCTTGTGGCAACCATCGCGCTAAACGCGCATAGACAAGTGTGATCCCCTGCGGAAGCTGAGTGGGAACGTGGCTTGTGGGATAAGGGTGGGGACGTGGATATGGATGAGGACCGGGGTTAGGGTATGCTGGATGCGGGCACTGTTTGGTTTCAGCTAGCATATTTTATGGCGCTGTACATGCAGCCAAATTGCAACAACGCGCTGCTGTGGAGCGGATTTGATTAATATGCAACGTTCACGTAGTTCAGCAAGCTGCGGTCTACGGGCCTGTAGATTGCCACTCGCCTGGCAGAGATTTCAAACTCTTTGGAGCCCTCAAATTAACGTTTCCTGGAATCTGAAAAACTTTAGTTTCGGGGCGGTGGCGACACATTTCTGGGCTTTCGTTTAATTGTATTTTTTCTAGTTTTTTTTTTGTATTTCAAATTCATTTGCATGGCTGGCAAACAACCAACAGGCAGCAGGCTGCCTGGGACATAACAACAAAGGAGGAGCTCCTAAAATAGTGAATGAAATATACACCGTAAGGACCACAAAATGTAGAAACAGTGCGGAACATAATATCCCTAAAGTGGTGGTTAGTTATATGAATACTACTTTCTCACTTAATTAAGCAGTTTTTCCATATTTAAAATAAATAGTTAGTGGCAATCTTGTGTGTTTTTTTCTGTATAAACTATATATACATATATAAATATATGCATTTTATCAAAATGGTTTCACACTTTTGTGTTCCACTGTATATGCAGATGGTGGCAAATTTCGGCATTTCTTTGAATGAGAATTGTATGTTAATTTTTTGTGTAATTGGCCAACGTTTAGTTTTTATACCCGGTACCTATTGGGTAAAAGGGTATTATAGCTTAGTGCCAAGCGACCCTATACAAAATGTATATTCTTGATCAGCATGACCAGGCGAGTCCGAGATCTAAGAGACTTTAAGATAAAGCTAGAAAATTTAGTGAAGACTTCATATGTATTGCACGCTCATCAAGTTTGTTTTTAAATTTGTCCACGCCCAAATCCGCATTTCAAGCAATAGTCGTGATTTTGTAAAGTATAAAATAAATAGATGTGAAATAAGTAGATTTGTGCTAACGTGCTGTACAAATTTAAGTAAAATCGGATCGGATAAACATTGAAGTTATTAAACAATACATTTCTGTGTATGCTAAACTACTGCAACAACAACATTTGTGTTGGCAGCACAAATTGGTGTTGCCCAACATGGTCCTAGCAACATTTGTCTTAATTCGGGTTTTTTCGAACGTTTTCCTAGCTACATTTATTTTTCTTTGTCAACATTTTCTTATGACTTTCTCCTAAAAAGACAAAGACATTTAGACATGAGCCGGCTATCGGGTACCGGGTATCTCACAGTCCAGCACACTTAACTGTAGCTTTCTTACTTGTCAATACTGACTCGGCAAGATAGAGTGTGGGGGCGGAAAGTAGAATGCAAATATACAATTTTTACGCAGATGCTGGCAGATAGGCGAAATGAGAGGCACAAAGGGATAGGTGGGCTATAGGTGGGAACTGTGACAATCGTGGAGTTCAGGGTCCATTTCCTTGCCATCATTGTCATAATCATCGTAGGCAGCCTTGCCAGCCACCGCCGTCGGGTGAATTTTGTGCGGCAGTATGCAAATTAACTTAAATGTCAACGTTGGTAAAATTTTAAAAACGACAAACGCAGAATGCCACCCAAAAGGGGTGGCCATGCCAGCCATGAAGATTCGTTGGAAAATTGTGCAGCAAATACGGGACAGGAGCAGCAGCAGCAAGCGGGCAGGGGGGCAGGCAGGGTGACAAACTGCAAACGTCAACCAATTTTTTTCCTTCACTCTGCGAGTGAGTGAAACTCGGTGACAATGATGTTAACTAGAGTGTGAAAACTATGATTGGCCGACAACGGAGGTGAAGTGGAGAGCGGCGGTGCCGGGACTCCCTGCACAGCCTGATTTATGCCATATTTTTGCTCATCTCACCGCTCAGGGGTCGTCACCTCCTCATCATCAGTATCCTGGCTTTGCCGGCTCGTCAACCACTTTGCGTACGCTTGTTGAAACAAATGCCACGAACGATTTTCATTTTCATTTTGATTTTCCTGCTCTCTCTCTCGCACTGTGTGCGCTTTCACATTTTCCTTGAAAACTCTCATGCTGTATAGGGAACAGCGCAGTGGAGCTTTCAAGATGGAAATAATTCTTTAAGCTGGCCAAATCTGGGTCAGCTAATGGACATTTTGTGGCTCTTCAAGAGAGGGAGTCGGAGGACTCCCCGACAATTAAGCAGAGTAATTGGCCGGCAATCATTCTAAAAAGGAATATACAGTTTTTATAACTCAGTTAAAGTTAATTAAAATACATTCCGGCACAAAAAAGAGAAAAAAACTCAGGAATCCAGCGTGTATATTTCACTTAATGAAATTCATTTAAATTAAATATGAGAGAGTTTATTTGAAATGCACAAAAACGGCGTCATCGACGGCTGCAATGAATGCGCAACTAATGCCAAAACCAAAACTCATTTATCCGCATCCCGGCACAGTTGGCCACGCCCACATCCTGCCCAATAACCGCAGAAAATTACTGCTGAATTCGTTTTGCCAAAAGTTGCCTGCTGAGCCACGGGTTGGAAATATTTCGACATCCCGTTGGTCTGTCGGACGCCGAGCTCTGCATCAGTTTAACACGTTGTTGGTGAGAATAATTTGAGTCGCCCCCTCCTGCATGCTGGGAATGGCTTTTTTTTTTTGCGGACTCCTCCGTGTGTGGACAGCGGTTAAGCCATGAATGAATATTTAACAAACTTGTCCACAGTTCTGAGGCGGTGTTTGAATATACGAGTTGGCTGACCAGGACGAAGGAGACGCCTGCAAAGCATGAATATTTTTGGGGAAAAATAGTTGGTTTTAAATTGTGTGATGAAAGGAGAATATCCTTGAAGGGAAATTTAATTAATTTAATATTGTACCAACCAGGCAAGGTTTTAATAACAAAAACGAATAAATAATCACTTCGATTCCTTTGAAGAAATTTTAGTTTATTTTATTTATTTGTATTTCACTTATTTGTAATGGCTTAAGAATTATTGCAAACACTTCATTTTATTTCGTTTCAATTGATTTTCGATTTCGATTTCGTTTTAATTTTCATTTGCATTCCCTTAAAATTTGATATTGCAAATCAAGTATACGCAACGTAGGAGCAACTCCGTACAATTCTGTTTATTTAGTTGATTAAGTTTTGGTTTTTCCTCGGTCCGACTGCTTCTAAAATTGTAGTAAGTCTTTTATATACTAGCTAGAGTTTACATTTAGGTTTCTTTTGGCTTGCTTGGGTTATTTATGTGAATGGAACGCAGTAACACTCGCTTATTTACACAGTTATTCGGTATTCATCATTATTCTATATGCGTAAGGATTATTTTAAGTCTTAGAAAATCAGGGATATCCATAAGTTATACATACATATTTACAATTTATAGCTTAAGGAAACCGAAAAATAATGCGAATTCGAGGTTTTTGGGGGTAACTGTATCCATATTGTGTTAATCAGCGCAGCTAGTTGGGAATTTATTTCGTAAAATCTCGAATCTAAATCATTCCTTCTGGTGATTATAATGGTAACTTATATATGATACAACCATGACAGATTCCAATTGATTACCGATTTAGTAAAATGCTCCTATCTGTTAAAGTAGAATTCTGTGCATTCTATTTACACAATTCCTGCTGGGTTTCCCCTCAAAAATATGCGATATGCCTGAACCTAAGAATCACATTAAACACTAATTTACACTCAGTTTGAAATGAAGTATGAATTGAGAGCACGCTTGTGTTAAGCTTATTCAAGGATGTTGCTTGCCGCGGATGAGTGTCCTCCTGCCACTGTCGTAATATGTAATTATATCGAGTAAAATCTTAGTTCATAGCCTCCTTTATAGCGTAAAATCCATGTTATTGGGCGCCAGCCCGGGGACAACTCAAGTCTTGTCCTCGGCCACTTTGGTGGCACTAATTGAGCCGCTGACTCTGATGGATCCCGCCTTCGATGCGGGTTCTCCTTCTCTGGCGCCACCAGATCCAGTGTTCCATGATGTCCTTGCGGCGACGGTGGCAGCGGTCACGATAGCTGTGGCATTCGGCTGGCAGATGTCCCTGGCCAGGACAAACTTAATAATCCACAAAAGTGTCAGGAGCGCCGTTACGCTGCGCCAGTGCAAATAGCCGTGACATCCAATTAGCGCTCTCCAGCTGACACTGCCGGACTTAATGGCCGAGGCGGAGTATTCACCTGCCGATGATCACAGAGGGAAATGAAACGGGTTAGCTGAGCGTTTGGAACTCTGCGGCTTTTGGCACCAGCATTATTCTATAACATGATTCTATAACTCAATGTAACCACCTCTCCGAACAGCCGAATCCCTACCCAATCCGCTGTCATCACAATCAATTTTTGTGACTGGAAAACAAATCTAACCGGACACGCCTACAGTTCGGCTCAACTCGTCTGCATTGCGATTGTATAAATAAAGTGGCCATTGTAATTAAATATTTCTATTGCAAAATTGAACAACACACACGACGAGTGTGGGGTGTGTGTGGATGTTTGTGCGGTCTGGCCCACTCATCTGGGCGCTTCGGCTAATATCGCTGATGGTTTTCTGCGGCATCCGCGGGAAATGAGCACTGAGCTAATATTGAAATTGTATCGACATTGCCCCGAAATTAACTGAAAGTATCAGAGCAAATAAACCCGTCTGACCCACACCCCTGATCCCCAGGCAGCTCATTAGGGGCCAGGATATTGATTAGCTGCTGGCAGAATAATGTAAAGTAATTAATTAAATGCTCGGCTCGTGAAAAGTGCGCAAGTTTAAAAATCAATAATGATCAGAGGGCTTAAACAAACGGCTTAACGATAAGCCTGTTGATTGAATAATAAAGTTTCACAATAGAAAAATTTTATAAAAACATGGAAATCTGTGAACACGGAAGAAAAGGCTTATCATAATTTCCAGTGGTTGAAAATCGATTTAACAAAATATGTAGAATAATCTATTAGTATTCAAGGAAATATTTTTCTTATAAAAAAAAAAAATTAATAGTTTCGTCAAGTTTTCTGAATAATTCATAGATTACTTTTATGTCTACGATTTTGTTTGGGCAATTCAGTGCCACTTAAAATAATTAAAAGTATTTAGATTATTAAAAAAGAAAGAAAAATAATAATTAAAACTAAGTAACATAATAGATTTTGTAAATCAAAACAAATTAAATGGATTTTGTCTAAGTAACAATTTTAAATAAATTTGAATAGCCTACTTAAAGATCTCTTAAAATACTCCCAAATTAAAGCAACCAAGAGGCTGTCCTGGCCACATAAGGAGTCGACAAGTGAACCACAATTAGGCCAAGTTAATTACGATTTTCGCAGCAGCAGCTTTTCCATTATTACTCCAAGTATCAGTTACCGCAACCACTGCGTGTTTCCGACGGTAACAAACTCCACGAGTCATCGGAAAATTGTACTAAAACGAGCTGCGGTCTGCGGAATGAGTTATCAAATGGTGAATATGCATGAAATTATTTATTTTAAATTATTAAAATTGAATAAATTTAAGGCCCGGCGACCGCACGCCGCTGACATTGCCACTTCACAAAGTGCAAGCAATAAGCAAATTAATTACGCCACCGACTAGGGTCGGGCCAGTCGGGCCAGTCCTGGCTGATTTAATAAATCACTGGGGCGGAGTGCAATTAAAATAAAAATCCCTGAATAAATAAATGATAATATCATTAAGTTATTAATAATCATTTGTCATGACGCAACGCTGCGGCAACGGAGGCAACGCAAAAAATAGTAAATTCCCACAACAACGACATTAAGTTTATTAACCTTTTCGCACTTGCCGCTGCGATTCATGCGAAAATGTTATTAAAATTATGTAAAAAGGCGTACGAACGAGACCCTCATCTGCCTGAAATTGCATTATATTGTCTGGCACTCAGCCAGGCTCTGACTCCCACACATATCTCTCGAGCATTGTTTTTCATTATCCTCGGCTTTAACATGTTTTCACTCATTTGCCGGCTTAATAGCAACGCAACAAAAAAAGGAGGGTGGCAAGTGGCCTGTGAGCCTTTTCCTTTATCTGCGTCAATTAGTCGAATATTAAAAATACATTAAATCCGTGTTATAAATGATGTTTGTCATGCTCCGCACAATGCGGCCATTTCACAGCAAATTAAATTGTGAATTTAATTTAAAAAAAAACATCCCTGCAAATATATCTTTGTCGATTGTTTGCCCTTTCTGACCTAGACACAAGTACCACTCGACAGGCGGCGTTTTTACGGCCATTATTTGTTGCCTGACAATCGTCACTCAACCCACACCCGGGCCCCGGTCCCCGGTCCCGGCTTGTGACAAAACAAACTTGTACCTGTCCGCCCGAAAATCATGCTGCGAGTCCTTGTCCCCCGTCAGGTGTCATCAGTCACAATCGCCCGGCATTTGTTTTGCCGGCTCTGAGCCGACACTCGGCACGGTCGAATCATATTGTCAGCTGGCGAAGGGCCCTTAAGTAGCGTGATTTAAGTGGAAAACGACAGGCAACAAACGCAGACATGGACGAGCACATGGTAGGGCACATGGAGGGGCACATGGAGGAGCACATGGTTGGGCAAATGGAGGAGCACATGTCGGAGTTGACAGCTAGGAACAGGAACTGGATCAGAAATAGGAGCGATGGACAAGCGAATTAAATGCAGACCGAAATTTCGGGCAACAAGTCTGCACAGGCAAAAAACTAAACCCATAAGCGGATACTAATAGAAATAAAGTGGATTTGATGTATTTAAAGGCTTAAACAAACTTTGTATTTAAGTATTTATAATAATTTAACTCTTCTTGCTAAGAGAATAAGCTGGAAAATCTTAACAAGGCCGTAAGAAATGGAGATTTACTGGAGGCACTCTTCATTTCTTATTTCTTTGTTCTCAAAATCATATTTTACTATTCTTGGGATATTTAAATTTGGACATTTGGCAGGCAAATGGGGATTTTTTCTGTGTAATCCAAACAAAATGACAAATAGAGACGGACGAGATGGATAACCGGACAGATAGCTAACCATTACGTTGCGACATTTATAGGTCAGTCATCGTCGTCTCCCAGCGTCATGGACATTTACCTCCGCATCACTGTCATTGTTGTCAGCGTCCTTGGTCCTCGGACTCAGCAGCATCCCTCCTGTCCCAGTCACCACCCACGCTCTGTTTGCCGGCTGCCTTCCGACTGGCGGACATTGGGCAAATAACGCAATTGTGGCCATTTCGAGATAACAATAAAACTGCAACCGCTCCTACCCCTGCCGACTCCTCCTACGGTTTGGTTTTTGGTTTCATTTCGTTTCGTTTCGTCTCGTTTCGCTGCCATTGTGTTGGCCATTGTAGGAAATTGTGTAAACAAAATAAAAACCTCTCAAATAGCCGGCACAGTGGCTGGTGCCATTGGAGCCATGGCTGGAGCATTAAAAGGATGAAACAAAAAATTAGTTAAATGCTCGGCATTCGACTGCAGCGATACTTTCAGTTTGTGGTAATTCGGCATTTCCATTCATAAGTGGGCGTTGTACCGTCCCACTGTGCGCTTATTTCGCAGAAATCAAAAGTCAAACCAAACACAAACGCATCCGAATAAAATTCAATTAAGCTAAATGAAAACTTAATTCAATTGCGCGGCCATACACACAAACAGTTAAAACCGAACCCACTTACACAGCACCACCCCACCACCCACTTAAACCACCCAAACACCACCCCAAAAGCCACTCCTTACCGTTCAGGACATGAAGCACAATGGTGCGGGGCGCACTGTTCGAGGGGCTGCACGTGTAGTTGCCGGAATCCAGTTTGACTACGGCCGGAATGATGAGAGAAGCCGTCTGCAATGATATAATAAGAGCGCACTCAGACACCCTCATTCAGTGGGGAATACAGTTGAGCCTCCCAAACTCAAACCAACATATAGTTAGCTAATTATTCCAATTAAATAGATGCTCGAAAGGTTTCTGGGAAATCATCTATAGAAGTATACCCTGTGAGTAAGGCAATTAAAAGGTATTACCTTATTTTTACTTTTTACAATTGCTAGAGACTTTGAGACCATGTTAGGATCTTTCTTTCTTTGCTTTATGTTTTAGGAAGTTTGTATAAAAAAATAACTTAAAAATTATTTAGGGAATTATAATTCTTGTTGAAGAAAAGTATAGAGTTTTAAATCTTCTATTTAATATAAATTTAAGCTCAAAGTACTTATGTACCTCTTCAGCATTATTAGAAGTACCACTCTGAACTTAGAATAAATCCCCATTTCTGGTAGTTGTGGTTAGGGAAGCTCCACTGTATTTAATAATATTATACATTATTCAGTTGCCGAGACAGTCGTCAGACGAGAGATCGAGTGTGTCGTGCCAGGCACTGGGGCCGTATTAAAAATTATAATTTGACAAACGTTGACAATACAAATTTAATAAAAATTATTTTGCCTACCTCGCATTCACGCCAATTTGCGTAATGAAAAGGCATTTAATGGGAGGAAAATCCGCTCGCTGGTGAGGGGAAAACCGTGGGAAAACACAGGGAGAGTGGGTAGTGGAATGCGGTAAGCCACTTACTGTTATCTGTTTAATGAAACTGCTGCTTGGCAGCAGGGTTGTCGTTGACGTTGCCACAGTCGTTGCTGCCGCTGTGCTGCTGGGCCAGGTGTTGCTTGTGGCTGGTGTTGTTGTTGCACCTGCTGTTGAGTAGTCACCTGTCGCCGCCGCTGCTGCTCCTGCTCCGGCTGCAGTGGATAATGTGGGCGGTGTCGTTGCCACCAAGAAAGATGTGGCATCCGCATCGGCAGGGTGCTGGAAGCTTGTCGTCTCGACAGCCACTCCTGCCCCCAACTCGGCCACATCATTCTGCGATATGGCATCTAAAATATATGAACGTGTTATGGTTGCTAAACCATTAACCGACATCTCCGAGGGTGTGGGCGATGCCGTTGATCCTGCTCCCGTTGCTAATGTCGTCGAGCTGGTTGCTGTCGCCTCCGTGGTCGTCGTCGTCGTCGTGGTTGTCGTTGTTGTTGTTGTTGTTGTTGTCGTGGTGCTGGTGGTCGGCACTTCCGGCGGCAGATCGATACGTTCAATTTCCGTACGCCAACCGCGACGATTATGCAAATAGATTTGCTTCTGATTGTAAAACCAATTAATGAACAGCGGCGGCTCGAGAGCCTGGCTAATTATGCAACGCAATTTCACTTGACTTCCGGCCTTCACATGTCGCGTTGACTCGCCAATTAATTCGGTTTTGGGCTCTGCAAGGGACACAAACACAGGGAAAGTGATAGATACATGTATATAGACTGAAGGGACTCAACCCTCCAACATATGGCTGCAAAGTTTGCTCGCGAAAGTGCAACGGTCATTGATTTATTGTCCCTGTCATTGCTGATTTATAGGTGTGGTCAAGGGTTTTGCAATTCGGTTTTGATGATTCTGGCATCGGATTTTGGCGGGCAAAGGCCAATAGGTCAACGGAATACAGAGAGAGTGAATTAGACAGGCTGAGAGTGGACTGACTGGGAGTTATTTACAACGGAAAGCCCTTTGAAATTTAGTTACTTAATCAAGAGAGATTTAGAAGTGAAAGCATTCGGTTTTTTTGGTTAAAGCCTTTACTCATTAAAAACAGTATAAATATAGAGATATTAAAAAGAATAATTAAGATATAATTCTAACAATAAAGGTGCTTCATTCAAATTGGGAACCCAAATAAGTATGCTAAAAACTATGTGTACTCACCAACTATTCGCAGGTGGACAATGGCACTGGCCTTGGGCTCCGTGGACACCTGACACTCGTAGGTCCCCTCGTCCTTGAGCTGCACATACTTGATCTGGAGCGACCAGCGTTCGGGATTCGGTGAGAAGACGGACTGAAAGCGCTGATCCGCTATGAAGGTGGTTTGGTCCACGGTAAGGATGTGGCCGTCTCGCATCCGTAGCCAGGATATCGGCTTCTTTACCAGCTGCTTGACCTAACCGAATGAGACAGCAGAGTTTGCCTTCAATTATCGTGAAATGATTCGATTTTGGGGTTTCCATTTTTAAAATTAATTCAATTATCCCCGTGCAGAAAGCAATTCAAACAGTAAATCCCAGCTGCCAGAGCAGCCCCGGGGATTGGTCAAAAACGAGGAGGATTGCCACGATGATGATGATGATGATGTCAGCAGAACTCTGCCTTGTTTGCGCTGCTCTACCTCAGCTGTGTACACTTTTCGTGAGGGGGCCAGTGGGGAGTTGGGCGGTAAACAATCACGATAACAAAACGACGATTCATTTGTGTCAATAACGGCAATAATAATTTAGTGGCAATTTGCCCAGGCAGGCTCCTCCGTACCCGTCTCCATCTCCGTCTTCGAAAGCGAAAACAAAATAATACACATTAAGTAGCTGGTCATCGATACGGAAGTGTGCCCATCAGGTACGCACATACATCCATGTTTGTGCAGGGATATGAATTCACAATAACAGAACGTCCTTCCCCAACCTAATTACACTGGCTCAGGACAAGCCCCCTCCCCCATTTTCTCTCAGTGTAAATATTGTGGTAACTGGTCGTCGGGACTGGGCCAAATGACTGTCTTTGAACCACTGCCATCAGCTACAATGTGTCGGTGGTGTCGGGGCCGCAGACATCGAGCGACGACGACGACAACGTCATGATTAGATACTATAATCATTTGCGTTTTATGTGCTTGTTGTTGCCGCCATTGTTGTTGTGGATGTCGCCAAGGAAGTGGCAGACACTGAAGCAGGCGCACCCTTACATGGGGACCCACCCTCAGTGTACACCGCTGCCCCTTTGTTCTGGCTGTTATTTGCCAGTTGAGCACGTGCTGTCAAAAACTATCTCCTTAAATGAGTACGAACGTCGCCGCATCGTCGACAAATCAACTCCCTGGAGGAGTGCAGGGCTTGAGAAGTTCATCACCTGCGGGGTGAGAGACTTGTGAAGGTGCTGGGAGACTTTTTATAAAAGTAAAGATCTTTTTACACTTCAGAGTGAGTTCTGACTGTGATTTATATAGCAAAGGTATGAACAGGAGACTCTTTAGGATACTGAATTTAAATCAATCTAATTGAAGGTTAGCATTAGATTATATATTACCTTATAATTTATAAGTCATTAGTTTTTCCACTTATGAAATATGCGCCTTAAGGTTATTTATTATTGACTCTCATATTTATTAATTGAAGGTAAACGAAATAAAGTCTATACAATAATTAAAAGCATTTGCAATAAATAACAAATGCTCTTCCTGTTCTTTATAATTGTATGTTTTCACAATAAAAGCTTCGTCTATAAAAAGGCTTCCAGTTTAATTGCTTCCCCGCAGCTCGTTTAATTAATCATTTCCCTGCAGACACATGAGCTGGCAAAATTTCCATATTGAATGCTTTGGCAGGGAATCTGGGATGAAATCGGAAAAATAATCGATCGAAGCCACTGTGCGGGATGAGAGAGTTTATTAAATTTCGCCACAGCCACGGCCAGGAGTATCCGGCTCTAAGGACATTATTATCGGGCTGAGCATCGACATTATACTCGGTATTAAGTGAAGATGCTTATCCACTGCGGAAGAGGCGGAGGCCTGAGAGCCTGGCAGCCTCGGCAGGCAGCCAAGTCAGGACTTCGAGTACGTGGCAAGTGTAAGTAAGTCTCCTGCCGTTCGCCGTCGTCCTTGCCGCTGACAAATATCCCTGTGTGGCCTGACTGGGGTCGTCCGCACAGGTTCCCCGCCCGGCATTAGCTAATTTAAATTTGCCGCCACCGCCGCCCGTGGAGATTGCGCTTAATTCCGCCATAAAGTGATGGGCCCTCGGCACTTATCAAGATGCCCGGCCGAGTGTTTGCCATTTAAATATTGTTAATTAGTTTTAGCTGCAGTTCAAACTCCCCGAAACTGTGTCGCATCCTGTCAGGGTCTGGATAGGGCCATATTCACTTCCTTTCCGTGGCCCCATTTGGGTTTTATGCGCCCTCCCAGACGCTGTCGTCATCATCAGCTACAGATTGGGATTCCGTCGAGTGAGCATCGCTTTCCATCACAGTCGAGCAGACAACAAAGTTTGCTCATAACATTGCGAATTTTCGTCTAAACTTGTTTGCAAATAATTTCTTTTATTTTGTTGATTCTGCTCCTCCGTCTAATGCCTTCAGTCTCCTGTCTTCTGTCTTCTGGGCCACCGTCTTCCTCTTTCTTTTCACACAACAATACACCTCAAAGTGCCTGCTTTCATATCTTCACCGAAATAACACAGCACAACAACGAAAAAAAAAGTACAAAAATGAGAGGAAACTTTTCGCTGACTTTGCCGAAAAAAGAAGGAAAGCTGAGGAAAAATAAGAAAGGAATGACAGCGGGCGCGGGGGAGCAGTCAGTCGAGTCGATTGTGGGTAAAAAAAAATCTTCAAGTGCTTGCAGGCAAAGCATTTTTGTGGGTTTCAGTCCCCCCTACGACCGCTTGCCCCGCGTACTTCCAGATTTTGTATCCTTCAGCTGCTTTCTTTGTGACGCCCACGGTCTCAAAATGTATTATTAATTGATTAGGTTTAAGCAGATTTCCAGATTATTCCGGGCATATAAATATATCCGCGCCGTGCTCTGCCAACAGCCAACAGGCACCAGCGAATATGGGGTATCGACTATGTGTGTACGTATCAAATTATCTGATAAATATTTTATAGTAGATTGTTTTTCGATTTTTGGCAGGGGAGATTCATGGTTGAGGGAGCATATACCCGGCGGAGAGCTCTGCTATGCACATCATGTATAGTATTTGCTAAATTTGCATATTTATTTCAGCTATATAGGTGGAGTCTTAGATTGCATTTTTCTATGATGCTATCCTAGGAATCTTTTTTAAATGTATACTCAAAACTTTATCCTTAGCCGAGGCCTTGGAAATATGTACTTTACATATTCCAGGAAACTCCTTATTTCTTTCTGTGAGTTCTTATAAACTTAAATAAAAATCTTTACTTGTGGTTTGCTCGATTGAATTCACTTTCGGTGAATTCCAACTGAACGCTCACAGATTTAATTTTTTTTATTGCTATTTACCCGATCCAAAGCAAACTCAGCCGCAAATGAATTGGAATAAATCGGAGCAGTGTTTTTTTTTAAGACTAACGTCAAAGGTAAGTAAATAGAACCCTTTCCCGCTGCGTTTCTTAATTAACTCGCACTCCGCCCTCGCGCAGTTTTTTTCTGCTCTCGGTTCACTGGCTCCGAAGGAGATTCTCAAGGAATATATTCGCGTCTGTGTTTGTCAGCTGGACGGAATATTTATTTGTGCAACTTCAAGTTCCAGTAATTTCCTGTCCAAACAGTAACCAGTAAATAGTAGCCAGGCACTGGCGGCAGCCTTAGCCATCCAGCAGCGCCAATTATAATTTGCAATGCGAAACGCGGATGTGCGGACTCGGATGCTGCATGCGGATGCACCGAGCGGATGCAGCAGGCACAGCGCCAAGGAGCACCGGGTAACTAAGTTATTAGCGGATGCCATCGCATCGTGCGTACATAAATGCGGCACGAGTACATACTTATGTATAAAGCGGATATATAAGCGTATATAGTGCCAACTATTTGGGTCATCGTTTTTGAGCAGCTGCAAACAAAAATGTGTCTCCTTCAGTGCCAGCTCCTTCCGCATCCTCGTCTCCGACTTCCTTTTATTACACTTGGAGCAATTAATTGAAGGAAATTGAGCTTTTATAATGGTTCTTGGAGTGTGAATGCTTCAGTAAACATAAATATACAAACTTTTAGGACATTTAAGATATATTTAGAAATATTTCGACAGCTAAGTGTGTCAAAAGGATTCTTTAGTAAAGAAAATCTTTCCTCTTTGATTTATAATTCTATTAGTTTCCCTGAGTGTATCCAGCTGCTTATGTATGCCCTTTGGCTAGGGCGTGGCATCGACATCAGCATCGGCAATTTCCGGTTTTGTTTTCTCTCAGTTCCGACAGCGGCCAGCGTAAATTAGTTCAAAGCTCTAAAATGCTGCTGCAAAAAAAAGAGCGGAAGTCGTGCCGTTGTTGTTGTGTTGTGAGTTGTGCCAATCGATGCCACATCCCTTGGGTTCAACCTCCTCCACCACCCACTTCCTGGTACGGACAGAACTGTATAATCAGCTGCTTATTATAAATTATCAATAATTAATAAAAATGCTCTTGTAAATATTTGCACAGCCAACGGAACTTGACGTGGAACGTCTCCCTGATGGATTGTTAAATAAACAAAAAGCAGCATGAAAGAGTTTGCCTGAGCAGTGGTCTGATTGAATTTTCAGGAAAATTTTCCATACACAGCTACCTCGAACTTCCCCCAAATTATGCCTTCCATGGAACTCTCTGAGCCATTGATTCGGCTTGGCCGCATTCTCAATTTTCGATTCAAAGTTCAACAGTGAAATCCAATCAGAACCGGAGGCTAATTGAGGGGAATTTAAGGACACGTCACACACGGGAAAAAAATTGGTATATTGATGATTATCTTCATAATTTGCGGAACAATTTGGCTGATTACTAGCCTGGTCTTTAAGCTATGAGATAATACTTTTGTATAGAGTTTTATAAATATTTTTAAAGGTATTTAAGTCAGAAGATAAGATATCTTCGGTCAGTGTAGTTGCTCAACTTACATTGCATGGCAGATAGGCATGGGTGCCGGCCTGGCTAATTATCGTCTGGTAATCATCTATTGTTGGCGGTGGCTTCAGCGTGGTTGTTGCCACCGGGCGGCGTGTGGTGCGGCGCGTTGTCGTTGTTGTTGTCGCTGGTTCTGTTGTTGTAGTGGCCTCCGTTGCTGTTGCTATTGCTGTTGCATTCAATGCAATGGTTGCCCCTGCCGAAGCTCGTGTGGCTGCCGCTTCTGCGGCTCCGACTACTGCTGGTGATGTGGCATTGTTGCGATGCGTGATTCTATAGCTGTGCTGCTCCTGGATATTCCGACTGCTCATAATCAGATTCGCCTCGAGGGCAGCGGTCAGCCGCTGATCGCCATTGTCGCTAATGTTATTAATGGCCACATTGTTGCTGGGTCGAATGGAGGCTGCAACTGCAGCCATTGTTGGCCCAAATGCGATGGCTTTGTCCGCCGTTCGGGCCATTTGCGTTGTCGTCGGAATTAATGTCTCGCGCCTTGATTGAGTTCTTTGAAATGCCCTTCCATTTGTCCCTTTGCTGTTTAATATTGATGTCTCCTCCGCCTGCCCTCTGATGGCTAACAAAATGGACGGGGGAAAAAAAAAGGAAAATGAATAGGTTGTGAGTGGAAATTAATGACTTAGTGTTTTGTTTAGCAACCCCGCTGCCTTCCCCGGCGGCTTAGATATATTTCAAATGCCCCGATCCCCATTTATCCCAAAATACTCGTTACGACAATTAAAACGATTTACGGCTCCGGCGTTCTTGTTCAATAAATTAATCTTAATTTTTCCGTCGGCCCTTGCCGCCGTCTCCGCGCAAAGTTGGTGAAAGTTTAAGATGAGTTTCGATGGCAAGTGAAATTAATTAGCTAATTACGGACTTGAATTGATTTGCATGTACTTGGCCCAGCCAAGTGGATGGGAGTGGAGCGCGGTGTCAAATACCGACTAAGAGGAAAACTTTCTGAGGCGGCTGAAAAGCTGATAATTGGCATACAACTGATGTTTGGTTGCCCTGCCAACCGACGATGGGGCTCGAAAAACAGGGTCACACCTCAATTTACAGGTAGCAAGAGAGCTCTGCAGCTGAAATACCAATAAAATATATACGCAAATCGACAATAAATTATGCGACTTTTACACACGATTCGAGAGCTTTGGGGGCTTCGCCGAATGCAGATTGCTGCCTGCAGATCTCCCATACACATGCAACGCGTAAATTTGGCAAATTGACGCCATAAATTTCCCTTGAAACTTTTGGCCAAAAGTCAAAGATAGAAACAGTGCAAGAGAGGGAGAGCGAGCGAAAGTAAAGCCGCGAGGATGCGGGAGTTGGCTAAGGGTTGTAAAAGTAGTTGGCACTCCGTTGATAAGGAAGTCAAGCCAAGGTTGACACTGCTTTTTCATTTTAATTAAAATTTATTAAGCTTACACAACTCTACGGGGTACAAGGATGCAGTATAGATTAATTTGTAAAGTGTAAGGGCCAGGAACCTGGATGTACATATAAGTTTGGTTTGAAAATGTAATTACAGTTTAATATCGATGTAGAGCAATGATTTAGGTGCACAAATTTAAAATCCAACTCGTTATTTTATAGCAAAGCCACTCAGCTAATTCAATCCAGCAGAGGAAGGTTACCTTTGCCTTAATTAACTATTGAACAGTGATCACAGATTGCACACAGAGGCACAATAAAGAAAGTGCAGTCATCGAGGGCTCTTCACCAGCGATTGAGCCGTGAGTGAAAGGAAGAATCAAGGGGAAAATCAGAGGAAAGACTGGTTGAGGAGGGGGAAGCTCCCACCATTTTCTAATCAAGTTCAACGTATTTTCCCTGCTCAAAGTAAATGCAAAACTCGGGAAGCCTCTTTTAACGAGCCCGACCAAGTCGTGCATGTTGTGTCTATGTGGCTCCCTTGCTCTCGCTCTTCCTCTCTCAGGGAGAGGGAGTGCGTGTGTGTGTGTTATCATGTTTTATGTTTATGCTTCGTGTACGTGCAATAAAGATAAAGCGATTGCATATAAAAAACTTTTTAATTGCCTGCACTAATGATGCACTGCAGCCAACTTGATTATAATAAAGTTACAAAAATTCCATTTCCCTTCGAGCACAGTGGGCAGGCAACTTGCCAGGCAAAAGCTGTAATTTAATTAAACTTTTTAAAGTGCGGCTCCTTCACAACCCTTTTATGGAACCTCGAACACCTTCATTTTTATAATTGTAATAACAATTATATTTTTAATAATAAAGTGGTTTAATTTGAATATGAAATAGATTTAATGGGAAGTACCATTAAATATATTTATTTTTATTTCAATACTAAGCAACCCTGCGTATGAGTGATACAGTTGACTACGACTTATAAAGTAATCACGCATACGCAGTGTTGTAACTTGTCGAAGGCCTTTAAAAATACAAAACACTAAATTTAATTTAGTGCTAACTATTGTATTATTTTTTTAAGCAACCCTACTGTTATTTTGGAATATAAACATTATCTATATCATCCTCTCTCAGCCCACTGTCAACTCATTTGCCCGCGAAACGTATTAAAACCAACAGCTGCCATCAGACAGTCCAAGGATCTCGGCAAGGGACGAGTCGGCCGCGGCAGACGGTGGGCGAAGAAAAGGGGCGTGTCAGCCAGCGATGAAACAAATCAAAACAGCGTAAAAAAGTGCAATAAAACAACAGAATGGCTGGGAATTTCAAGGACCAGCTCAGTGCAAAGAAAAAATGAAAACAAAATAATAAACTGAAATTATTAGGAAGAAAATTATCATTTAGGGCAGCGCTGCATACTGGTATTAGGGATGTTTTGGGGACCGGAAAAGGGACAAGGACGCGGCCACAACTGGCGGAGCCCTTAAAAAAAATTGGCTTAATCTTTCCGCGACAATGCAAAGAGAGGGATGTCGCAAACTAAAAAGTTGTAAAAACAGACACGAACACAGCCCCCCCCCCACTGTAAAAACAAATTGTGCGCAAAGAATAAAAAATAAAAAAAATATATATGTAAAAAGGAAAAACGGCACAAACAGATAGGGAGAGGGTAGGGGGGAAATCAAGTCGAGCACTTTGCCGGCGGATGGGGGAAAACTTGCGTAATGAGCTTGGCTGCGGGGCGGGGAAAACTCTCCACACATAAAACGAGCCTCATCATGCAGAATTTCATTGACTCGCCGTCGGAGGAAAAGCTGCTGGGACTGCGCTGGGACTGGGACTGGGGGAAACCGGAGCTGCCGCCTTACACTAAAATTAACCGAGCAGTCGGCTCCCAGGTCCCGCGGGCATTTTTAGTCGAAAGTGTTTTAATCAAACGCCTCTGAACGTTCTCCGCTTTCCGCTCTACACTTGCCTCGGCCGGAAGCGAGTTGAGTTCGGCGAAGTCTAAGTTTTCCCCGGCTTGTTATTGCTGCGTAGTTGCTTGTTTTTGTTTGTCTGCTCTGTTATTGTTATGGCAACAATAATAAAAACAACAGCAAGAGCAAAAACTATGCGGAAAAATCGCAGCTGAGCTGTGGCAAAAACTTCAGTCATTTTAATTCTGGAAAGTAAGCAAATGGCTGTCGATATAGAGCTGGGAATCTTCAATTTAAATCTACAAAAATTGTACTAGATTGAATTTTGCAGTTAAGAGGGGAATCCTAATATAATTTGGAATATGTGGATATTGTATATATTCTAAATATATTTAAAGAAGAGGAATTCATGCGTAATTTCATTAAATTTAATTAAGATTAGTAGGTATTTATAAAGATTAATATATTTTAGGGAAAACTACTCAATTACTCAACAGATTTAAGGCCCTAGTGTTTAGTTTTCATAAGTTATAAGCATATGGTAAAATCGGACCTTTTATTTTAATGTTTTTACACCTCTACGATTTTACTTCTTATCCTCTTTAGAATTTCTTTCAGTGCAGCTTGAGTGATGTCCGGGACGCGCCTCTTTTCTGTCCGTCTCGGGCTGACAACATTTCGACACTTTTCCTAATTATGATGGGCATGTTGTCGGGATGATGAGGCTAATGCAGGACCTGATTATGATGCTGATGATGATGGTGGCGGAAATTGGCTTAACCCCTAGGCGCCTGGCAGCAGTTATAGAGCGCCGTAATCCTACGCCCCTCCCCTGAGCACCTCGAGTAGCGGTGGGTGGACCGGGAAGGACACTCCTCTCGGCCGGACACTCTCATCAAAATGCCAGCCTAGTTTTCGCCCATAATGATGACAGCACAGGGGGCGGCGTGGGAAACACGATTTGGTGGAGACGGGGGAGTGGGAATGGGTCGTAACTTTGTGTAATAATTGTTGTTAAGCGTTTAAGTCGGTCGTGCCACTTTGGCGTTGGGCCGAGAGTATCCCGTGGGAAAATAACCCAAGACTTGAACAACTTATCGCTACCGCAAGGCTATCCAGTGGAAAAGCCAACAAAGGGCGGATCTGCGGTCGTTTTTGGGGCCGACTCCTCAGAGTTACTTTGCCGCTGTTACAAGCATTCAATGATGCTCAACTGGGCAGCTGAATTTGATTAAACAAAAGTAAAAGTTTTTAACTTTTTTGCGCTCTTCCACTTTTCATTTACCCCAACTCGAGGCCCGCCCCATCTAAAGCCACACCACTTGTTACCCTGATTGTTGTTATTTCTCGTTCAATTGGCTGAATCTCCTCGAGCGTTTCCGTCCGTCACTTTCATGGCCAAACGAATCGAACAGCTTGCGAGGAAAGCACCGGCAAACGGGGTTAGCAGCGGGGGCAGGACAGGGCCGGGCAGGGATAGCAAAGTTTCAGGCTTTTAACACAATTTAAAGCATCCAGCGTCGGCCCCCGTGCCACAGTTCGGTGGATAAAATTCTCCCCAGCAGGGCGTCCTTGCTGCAGCTTTTCCCCCTGCACCGAACTTTTCTATTGCGAAAATAAAAATTTCGGTTGGGGGCGGCGAGGTGAGGCAGGGTGGTGCAGGGCGGTGCAGCGTTTGATCGAGTTTGGTTCATTGATGAAAATGTCGAGAGTCACTTTCGTTATGCTTTAGTTTTAACTTTTAGTTGAGCAATTTGTGCCTTTTCATGTTGCCATTTTGATTTTAATTACCTTTCTCTCTCTTGTTTCCCCTCGTTTTTACTCTCTTTTATTGCAGCCTGAGGAAGGTAAAAGTCCCTGACTATTTGGGAAAGCCATTGATTGATTGGAAGAAGTTAAATGTTCAACCGATAAAAATTGTAGTTTTTTCTTTTTTTAGGAGAGAAAGAGGAACGATATATCTGTACTAAATACCTTTGTTCTAGTAGAAATCTATATTTCTTAAGAAATTCTTTTTTTATGTTTAAATTCCATGGGGGAAGCTTCTTGGAACTCATATAATAATGCAACATAAAATTGTTTTCATATTTATATACTTTATTTTATCATTTCCCATATCTCCGAGAGCTGTATCTTTATTTAGGTATTTCTTATTAATATTGAAATAAAATTCGTAAGAAGCTGCTGCTGGCGTGAATGAAATTCGTGAGAATCCTGGCTGCATAAGCTCTTAAGCAAAAATGCCAACATAATTTAAATTGACCCTGACAAACCGAGCAAAAAATTCCCAAACAAAGCCCACATTTCCCTCGCACAGACAGTCTGTGCTAAAATATGCACAAAGGCCAAGGATACACGGCAGCGAATGCCTTAAATTCGCCCGCAAAATGCTTTTAAGCCGCGCACATCAAATTGTTCTTGCCGGAAAAACACGAGAAAAGATTCTCTGGCAGCGAGTCATTTAATATGCGACAAATGTATCGTGAGAAATAATTTCATATTTGACGCAGCTTACCCGGCAGGCAGACGAGGAGTAGGGCCAGCAGGAGAACAGCCTCGGATCGGATCAGGCGTCGCGGCATCCTGGCCAACTCCATTAAAGTGCCAAGTAAATTGATAATCCTTGCTCCGTGTCGGTATGGTTCTGGGATTGGACGCCTCCCTGTGCTGTCCCGGGCTCCGTGTATCGCGTATCGTGTTTCGCCTGCCGCGATTCGGTTCCTTGGTTCGCGGTCCTTGGGCCAGCTAAGTCCTTTGGCCTTAACTGGGTCACATCGGGCGACTGGCGGCTCTGGGCCGGCAGCTGGAGTCTGTGCAAATTTATCCCTGCTGCTTCGCCGGATTCCGGCTGTTGTTGGCTGCTGCTCCCGTTCCCGTTAATATCGCGTATACGCCTTGACACGAACTGCAGCGATATCTTGTCCTTGCTCGCGTGCCGCACAAAATCGCAGGGTTAACATATTTTCAAATAGCACTCGCACGGTAAGCTTGTCGAGCAATCTAAAATAACTAAAAGCGAAAAATGTCGTAAGCGAGGCTGAGCGGCAAGAACAACACGTGGCCAATTTTAAATATTCCCACAATGTGCCCGTCGAGCTGGGTGCCCGTCCTGTGTTTAGTGCCCCCGTGTCCCTAACGTTCTCGGGCGCCTTTTGGCCCAGTTTATGGCCGGCGTTTTGCGCCGTGTCCTGTTTTTGATATGTTTGTGTAAGTTTTCGGTTGGCTTGGACCATGTGGGTGCTCTTGGCATTAGTTTCCCAACGAGATGTTCCCGCTTACTGCGACTTCACCATTAAGCTGGCTTTAAACTCAAGAGGGAGTTATGAAAAAGTGTTTGAATTAAACTTCTAAACTGCTTTGCAGTTCACAGAAGAGTAAAACTAACTTTAACCAAAGTTATTCGAAATTGTAAGCCATTAAAGTGTGAAAAAAATGCGTTTTAAATGAATAAACTATAAATCAAAACATAAATAAAGAACAAAATATGAGAATAAAGATTAGATTTGCCAAATTGAATGTGATTTATGCCGATACCTGTTTTTATTTAAAAAAATTTCTAAGAGACTTTAAAGTAAACACAAAATATTGTACAAATTATCAAAGAATATAGCTTGAATAAGCATTCTTTTTAGGGAATCCCTGGATGTTAAGGTAGTGGGGAATTTAATCGGAATGCTGGCGAAATGGGCTTCCGGAACTCAACCCTACATATGTGGTTATATATGCCGGAGCCAGGCATTCCGTTTGGGCAACCTCCGTTGCCGTCGTGGCTCGGTTTCCCGGCTACTCGGCTGCTGCGGCTGCTTGTGTTACCTCATCTTTCTTTTACGCCCCAGACTATTTGGCATTAACGAAATTTATTTATGCGGGTGTTTAGTGGGGCGTAAAAGGAGTACATATGGCCATCCGGCAGCCGTACAGCAGCCAACCAGCCGGGCGAACACGCCCACCGACCGAGCAACTTACAAATGCAGGACACGCGCAGGATGAATTGAAAGGATTCTCGATGGCTAGCCAAGCCGTAAGTGTAGGTATAGGTGTAGCTAGGTCGGGGCCGGCCAGGTCTGGCCGGGAATAATGATTTAAATGCTGTTTTGTCTCTGCCAACAGATGGGCTTGGAGTCGAAGTCGGACTGAGAAATGCCAGGCACCGGGCACCCGGTCCATATACATACATAAGTAATGGCGGTGGAGTAGTAGTAGGTGGCCCAATGAAGCGTTAACTCAAATGTTAAACAAATGTAATGTTCCGGACGACTGGGCCGTATGCCTCAAAGCAGAGCAGAACGAGTTGGGACCTTGGGCCGGTGCCTGGATAACACAAATAATATTAAATTGATTGCACAAACAAAACAGCAGCGGAAGTGTAAATGATTTAACGCAATTCCTATTTCTATTCGCATTCCGCATCCTCGACTCTTGACTGCTGTCCGTCTTGGTCTAGGTCTTGGTGGGGGTCTGAGTCCTTAGTCAGTTTCGTCCTTGGCCATCTGCTGCTCGAACACTCGCACAGCTTGGCCCATGCTCGACGGCGTGGAAAGCGGGAAATTCCTGTGTCTGGTAATTTAGTTTATTTCGATTGCCATTCAATTTCGTGGCTGTGTCATCAATTCGTTATTGTTTTATATGATTATTTTGATACAATTATTGTGGCAGATTTACTTCAATGGGGGTGTGATCAGCGTATATTTGCGATTAGGGGTTTTTGATTCCCTTATCCTAAATATTTTATATGTTTTATTATTCCTTAAAGAACAACAGATCACTCATTTAATTTTGAAAAACTTTTGTGTGTCATTACCACAATTAACGTTATATTATTATAATTAATTATTAACTTTATATTATATTATTTATTTTTAATGAACAGGATAAAGCATACATAATTGTATTCGTTTTATTTGTTTTTATATGCTTTACAACAACTTTCTTTTGGTTTAACTTTGCCAATTAATTTGATGTGTATTTAAGTTAATTTTAATCATCTTTCTTGTATTTATTTTAACTATAGTTGATAGTTTATTTCACTTATAACATTTTTATGGCGACACCAACACAAAGTCCGATCACTGAACACAATCAGAGATCCCCTTCACTTGTTTATTAACCATTTCTAAAAACCGTTTGATCTGAGGAAGCGAAAGATGAACCACGCTTGGCACCGGCTAAAAGGAAACTAAGCCAGCCGACGGCTCCTTCATGGGCCAAAGCAAACCGACACGAAGTCAGCCGAAGTGAGCGGCTCGGTGGCGTATACGCAATGCTCGGAACTAACAGCGCTGAGGCAGTAACAGCGAGAGAGAGAGCTCGCGAGTGGCTGTAAGCGAGAGTTTACTGTTGCAGGCTGTTAGCTCAATGGGACCTGTTAGCCAAACAAATGCAATTACACGCGTAAACTGCTCTATTGTTATTAGGCATGTTTTATGCATCGAGCAGTTAGGCAAATTACTCATTTTGGATTTTCATGCAAATTTGCCCTTGCTAAATGCATAAAATCAGACCCACCCGGACCTACATTGTCCCTTAAGCCGCCTCAATTACGGGATAAGAAGGGTTAGGGCGGGGAACGGCCGCTTATAGCGGCTTAACAGTGCGATAACATAATTCCTCATTAACGTCGAACAAACGGCGCCGCCTGCACAATCCATGGAAAAAGTGCTGCCCGAAAAAAAAAGGACGAAGTACAAAGCGGATGAAAAGGATACGAACGAAAGTGGGACAGCCGCAGCAGCCGGAGAAAACCGCATCTTGGCCGGATATGCCGTGGCAAAGTGCAAAACACTGGGATAACCGAGGAGGAGCCGGCAAGGAAAACAAAAGACCGAATTATAATGCAGACGAGCAGGCCTTAGATGTCGCCGCTGAATGCCAGGACATCCGCGACTACTTTGCGTGGTAGGGAAAGCACTGAATTCGGCTGACAAAAAAGCGCAAGCTTTTGCATAAAATTCAATTTGTCTCGTGTGCAGCAGCCATGAATACGCCGAACTGCGGCTTTAAGCCGAACCCGAATCCACTCCGCCCCACGACGTAACATATGCGCGAAATTACTTACGTAGTGCTGTCGCTGACAGTTTCGGATCTGGCGCCACCCAAGCCCCATCAGGCGGCCCCCCCCACCCAATACCCAGCCCATCAGAGTCAGGACAGCTCCCTGTTCCCATTTTCCCATCCAATCCTCCAGAAGCAGACCCACAAAGGCCCGTGAAACAATGGCTGCATATATGTATGTATGCAGAAGACACATTCACTTTTTAATGCGTTCCCCCAAACCCCCAGCTTGGAGCTGCGAATATTTTTATTGTTTATGCAGTTAAATAATTGAAGCACCCGCGGACACCCACAATCATTGGCGAATTAAAACGATTTTTACATATATTCCTTTGTTCGGCTTTACGCCGTTTCATTGGAAGGCCCGCAGCTAATTGTGTTTCAGAATATGAAAATAATTAAAATAATAACTCGAAAACATTTGACAATAATAGAGGCGAGTCTAGAGTCAATAACAGGGTTCGATAGTTGTGTAAAATGGGGGTAAAAGATATCCCAAATTAAAGTGCAGCTAGCTCTATAGGATTAATAAAATCAGCCGATAAATATTCCTAAAAATACATCATTTATTAGGCTTTAAAAGAGCAAGTAGAGCTACATTTTATTTCCCTTTTCAAGGCTGCAGTAGTTACCTCTCTGATAAGTTAGATTTCCATCACTTCTCACTCCCATTTTCCGAATGCAATTCCGCGTACTTGCCAGCTATAAACAATCGTGCGAATTACCCCTGCCACTGGGAATGAAGAAAAATTTCCAGCTTAGCTCGGCAGTTCACTCAATAGAACTCAATCATGCAAGACCCTTGGAAATGAATTTCTCCTCGCCTTTTGCGCACCTTTCACTTTTTTCTCACAAGTCATTAATCACAGTTGTTGAAGGTTGGACGAAAAAAAAAAGAAAAATTAAAAAATTACTCAAAGGAGCTGATAAAAAATGGGATAGGAATGCGCCTGCTTAAATGGGTGGCCTGAATTAATGCGATTAAGCTGGACAAACGCTTGCTCCGACTACAAAGGATAATCAAATTAAAATCGAAAACAGATACTCCAGGTTGCCTGCCGGAGCTTCATAAAAACTGCATAGATGGAGACGGAGCGGAGACAGAGCGATTTAGGTAAGTTTTTAATAGTGTCTGGCGATTTCATTAGGAAATGAAAAGGAGTGTTGAAATTTAAGCAGCTTTCTTCATTAAATAAAGATCAGCAACTTAAACATAAGCCATTATTTAAACGGTTATCTGGATAGAAAACAAATGTTACTTCTTAAAGAAATGTTTACCCTGCACTTTTATAATAAAACAGTATATAATACTTTGTCTGACTTCACTTTAGCTTCACTGATTACAGCAAAACAAATGGCTGACCAGTGAGAACTCTATTTGCCCGTTAACAACTGCCGAAAATCACAGGCAGCAATCCCAGAATCCCTGGCCAGAAACAGGCCTGGCAGCCAGGAAAAACATAAATTTCAGAGCGAGCTGTTCAGCAGCCACCAATTAATTCAAAATTTATAGCCAGTCAAGCACTGGGCCATCATCATTGTCCGGAGTTCGGTGCATTCATCGTGTCTAGCCGGATAGCTCTGGGGCTTTGGGGCTGGGGCAGGGATAATTCTAATGCGGCTCCTGCCGGGAATGAGCATGATGGAGGAGGTGGAGTTGGTGGACAACAGACCGTCCGCATTAGCCGCAATGCTCGTGTGTGACAGCTGGACGATGTCGTAGATGAGGGAGTACCATCGGCCGGTTCCTGACTGTGTCATTTATGCATTGCCGACTGATTGATTTGGCACACTCTTGGGCCCCACCTCAGGCCGAGGGGGTCCGGATAATGTCAACGACTGTCCCTGCCACCGACAGCAACTCCTGAACTGAAGTGTTGGTCCCTCCACTCGAAAAAATCATACTTAACAGGTTCACATATATAAACTTGAAAAATCAACCCTCTAAAGAAGGCGTATTTATGCGTATTTCCAAATTATTTTAAACATCGAATTACCCCTCAAACACTTTTAGGGACACAACAAAATTTACCTGAGTGTGCTTCCGAAGGCATCTATAAATTTTAAAATCGAGTTCATGGCGAACCAAAGATAGCTGTGCCAATTATGCAACAGTTTTTAGAAAAACATCCCACATCAAGTCGCAGGCAGAGATCATTTCAATTTTGTACACTTAAGCTGGGTATATGGCAGTTATGGCTGCCATCGCAGTGGGGAAGGAGCAGTAAATGAAGCCTTAAACGCAGTTCAAATGACAGTGAAAATCCTTTTGCAAATCCTCCAGGCAACAATTACCCGACTCGAACCGGGCTCCTCTGTGCTGGCATTAATGCGGTTAGGTTGTGTAACCTTCATCCCAGTCGCTGGAGACCGGCCAGTGCCAACCTCCCCCCGAGTGCCAGAAAGTCTAAAAAAGGAAATTCGTTTTTTCAGTTTCGGGCAGCTTGCTGCTGCCTCTGCTGCTGTTGTTTTGGTCCTGTAGAGCAGACAGCAGCAATGGCATCGCATCCTCGGCATGACAACTCCACTCTGTTGCTCCATTTGCAACATTTATGGGCTACCCATGTGAACGAGCGTACGGCTATGTATCCGTGAGAGGTCATTTTATTGTTTCCAGACAAAATGGTCAAATGGGAATTCGGTTTCGGCCCGGCTTTTTCGGCACAGTCTGTGTGTGTGAGTGGCCTATAGATTTAGATTGAACTGTCGAACATGTTACTGGGATATGGCTTCCCCCCTCGTCCGATGAGGGGAGAACACTGGCAGATAGGCCGAAACAATGCAAATGATTAGAATAATCGCCGTAGGTGTTTGACTTACCCGGACTTACTTTCCCATAAACACAAATTTCAGTTTGCCGCAATAAAAGTTTCCATTTTTATGGCTTTCGCTTGACTCCTGGGTGCGCACACGGACGGCCCAATCCTTTGTCCAAAGTGAATTTTCTGGGCTCACTTTCTAAATGGATTCTAAGCAGGGTGGAATTTCCACTGAGCCAGCTGCTATTAAATTATTCATTGATAAATTCTCAATTATCGGGAGTCACCAGTTCGCCCCGCTCATCGCCGGCGTTAATACGAATTTATTGTTTTTCCCGCTGACACAAGGGAAGTGAATTGGGGGGCATAATTCATTCATTTTCACCTCGCAAGCTCGGCGGACTTTTTGTCTCTCTTGGTCCCATCGGAATGCTAATTTCTGTCGTGGAAATTTTCGCCTTGCTGGCAAATTAGCTTTTGCGGCCAGGGAGTTCAAAAGAGCCGTGTTGCGCAAATGTGCCCAAATGCTGTGAGTGGTAGATTTGTTTTGGTTTTATATATATATTTTCCAAAGACTCATTTATCATGCGACCAAGGTATACACTTTCAAGAAGACCCGACATTATTTCAATTTAGTTTTTTACTTATCAATCCCACGGATTGTCCTTTTTGTGGAACTATGATCTCTTAGAACTTTTTTAAAGTGAATTTTTATTAATTATATCAGTTTATTTATTCATTATCTCTATAATTCTAGTTCTAGGTGATTGAAACAGAAGTAGTAAGTAAACTTAAGCTAATTCGATTTGGGAGGTCCCAGTATTTTTTCGATTTCGCAGAGCCTTTCCATTACTTGCTGATTGCGATCCTTTTGGTCCTTTAGCTTCTCTCCTATGGCATCCAGGGTGGCTGCAAGGGCCAGGAGGGAGACATCCGTGGTCTGGAGATCCCTTAACAAAGGTGTTATCTTGGCCACGGGAACAGAGCTGGGATCCGGTGAACGATTTGGAACTTCCTCTAAAGGAACCTCTACGGCGGGCTCTTCGGCAGTGGTAGACACTTCTTCGGCAACTGGCTCCGGAACGGATTCCGCCGTCTCGTCAACTGATTCAACTTGAGGAGCATCATCGGGAATAATGGTTGGAGCTTCAGAAACATCAATGGTTTCCACTGCGGCAATAGGTTCCTCAGTCGATATTTCAGTTGTTATATTTGGATCAGCGGCTGGAGGTTCTGCAATATCTGGTTCCGGAGCCAAGGTGGGAGCTTCAACTGAAGCACTTGCCTCAACAGGTTCCACGACTGCGACTACTGTCTCAGGTGTCGGTTCTACAATACCGTCTTCTGGTGCTGCTATCACTGCCTCCTCAGAAGCTGCAGCGGGAATCTCTTCAACAGGAGTAACTTGTTCCGGAATTAGATCCGGAATCTCAGGCGCAGCTGTGGTCGCTTGGACTTCTGTCGCGGTGGGTTCAGATGTGGATTCAATAACAGCTATGGCAGGATCGGCGACAGAAACTTCCTCAGGAGCAGCTACTGGTGCTTCAGGGACTGCAGTCACTGCCTCCTCAGAAATCGGAGCATCGACAGCACTCACTGGCTCTTCAGAGATCGGAGCAGGCGGATCCTCAGCTGGTGCAGGGGAAACAGCAATTTGCTCGACAACAGGTTCTGTAGGAGTAGCTTCGGTGACAGGTTCTGGAGTCGTCGTGGCAGCTTCAACTGCAGCTGGTTCGGAAATGGCCTCCGTCACAGGAGCTGGAGTCTCTGCAACCGTTTCCGGTATAACTGTTTCGGCAACTGGAATCTCCGCAGCCGCGGTTTCTGGAACCTCCTCTGTAACTTCAATATTTTCTGGAATCGCAGCTGGTTCCTCGACAGGTAACGGCTCAACAAGAGTGGCTTCAACTGGTTCTGGAGCGGGTGGTGAGGCTTCTACTGTGGGAGTGACTGCTTCAGGTATTGGTGCTGGAACCAAATCAGCAACCGGTTCGGGAGGAGCTACATTTTCGATGGGAGCAGGCACGGGGTCAGATATGGCAGGCTCCGCAACTGGCTCCACTGTGGCTTCGACTGGGGGCACGGATACTACTTCCGGCTCTGCTCCCGGTTCCGCATTGGCAGCAGGATCCACGATAGCAACTGTCTCTGTTGGGGCTGTGTCTAACACCGCATCAGCTGGAGGGGCGGCATCTGGTGGGGGCGTTGCCTCATTAACGGCAGTGGGTGAGTCCGCAGCAGCAGAACATGACGTAGTTATATCAGAGGTAACGGCAGGTGTCTCAGCGGCAGCGGGAGGTGTCTCGGCAGGTGCAGCAGCAGATTCTGTAGCTGGGGCAGCAGCTTCTGGATCAGGGGGAACAGCAGGAGCGGCGACAGTAGCAGTGGCGACTAGGGAAGCATCAGCAACAGGAGCAGCATCAACAGGAACAGCAGCGATAGGAGGAGCACCAACGACTGGAGCAGCTACTGGAGCAGCGTCTGGAGCAGAGGCCGCTGGAGGAGCCGTGACTGGAGCAGCGGTGACGGCAGGAGCAGCAGCGACGGGAGCAGCAACTGGAGCGGCTACAGGAGCGGCTACAGGAGCGGCCACTGGAGGGGCTGCAGCGGCTGGAGCAGCGGTGACTGGAGCAGCGGCGACTGGAGCAGCGGCGACTGGAGCAGCGGATTCTGGTGCAGCGGCGACTGGAGCAGCAGCTGAAGGAGCAGCAGCAACAGGAGCAGCGGCTGGAGCAGCGGTGACGGGAGGATCAGCAGCGACGGGAGCCGCGGATGGAGGATCAGCGGCCACTGGAGGAGCAGCAGCGACTGGAGCAGCGGCGACTGGTGCAGCAACTGGAGCAGCGGCGACTGGTGCAGCAACTGGTGCAGCAACTGGAGCGGCTACAGGAGCTGCGGCCACTGGAGGAGCAGCAGCGACTGGAACAGCGGCTGGAGGAGCAGAAGCGGCTGGAGGAGCAGCGGCCACTGGAGGAGCAGCAGCGACTGTAGCAGCGGCTGGAGGAGCAGCAGCGGCTGGAGGAGCAGCAGCGGCTGGAGGAGCAGCAGCGGCTGGAGCAGCGGCGACTGGTGCAGCAACTGGAGCGGCTACAGGAGCAGCGGCCACTGGAGGAGCAGCAGCGACTGTAGCAGCGGCTGGAGGAGCAGCAGCAGCTGGAGCAGCGGCGACTGGTGGAGCCACTGGAGCGGCTACAGGAGCAGCGGCCACTGGAGAAGCAGCAGCGACTGGCGCAGCGACTGGAGGAGCAGCAGCCACTGGAGCGGCTATAGGAGCAGCGCCCACTGCAGAAGGAGAGGCGACTGGAGCAGCGGCGACTGCAGGAGGAGAGGCGACTGGAGCAGCGGCGACTGGAGCAGCGGCGACTGGAGCTGCGGCGACTGGAGCAGCGGCGACTGCAGCAGCGGTGACGGGTGTAGCGGCGACTGGTGCAGCGGCGACTGGAGCAGCGGTGGTGACGGGAGCAGCAGCTGAAGAAGAAGCAGCAACAGGAGCAGCTGCTGGAGCGGATACAGGAGCAGCGGCTACTGGAGGAGCAACAGCAGCTGGTGCCGCGGCGGCAGGTGCATCAGCAACAGGTGCACTGGCAACTGGAGCAGCAGCTACTGCAGGAGCCACGTTAGGAGCAATGGCAACAGGAGCCACTGGCGTTGCCGCCACTGGTGGCACCACAGGGGCCGCAGCAGGTGTAGGAGCAGCTTCAGCTTGCTCCATGCTTAAAGTCCTCTTTCTCCAAAGATAATATTGTCAGCTGGGTTATCGGCTTTCACTTATCCAGTCCTCATTGACGAATTATATTCATGGTCAGCCTTTCATGGTCAGGAGACCTCTGTAAGCGGTAAATAAAAATAAATCTTGAGCAACCTGAGCCTCGAGAAGCCCTATTGCGGCCTTGAAATGGGGTCGTTGCCTGAACTAATACGGGCGTTAAAAGATGATTGAACAGGTAAGTGCTGCCAAAGCCAAAGAGGTTCTCGTTCACTCTTTGAGTGTTTCGAGAGCAATCGATCAAAAATAATTGATTTTATATTTTCTCTGGCGCCGACCAGACGAGCCTTAATTCTTAGGGGCTGTCTACAAAAATATTCATCTTATGCTATAACTTATTAATTTTACAGGTGACTATTACGGATACGATCACAATAATAAAGAGAGATATTAAACAAAAAGTAATTTAAATCGATTTGTTTTCGTTCTCAAAAAGTTTCTATCTATATCTAAAATATTCACAGCTGAGAGCCACAATTTTAAGGATCCACAATTATGTTACTATCAACATTTTAGCGATTGCATATGTCTCTTTATTAAACAAATTATTTAATCATTTTAATATGCTAATTTCCTGTAGGTTAACCTATTAAAAATACTAACCAAATAGTTGATTATTGTTGGCACAGCGACCGACCTCTCGTTGGGAAAACCCGTGGCTAACTGGCCAGTTGACCAAGTTTTCCTGCCTATTTTCACTTCTTCTCGTTGGCTTTCCCTAGTTGCGAAGCCCGACAACTGCCCATTGAGAACAAAAACCATACGCATAGTTCCAGGTGTTTAAACGCCATTTTTTGTGCCTTTTAACTTAAGATGCTTACCTGCTGACCTTAGTCAATATTAAAATCTTTCCGGTGCAAGCCAAAAAGCGAGCAACAATGCGTGTTTCTTATGTTTGGAAAATGTTGAAGATTTCCCTATTATCGCCATTCAATGATATCGTGAATAGAGCGCGTCTTGGAAGCCCTTTCAGGGATATATTTCTGCCTGATTGCATATCGCTTACCACTCGCTTTGTCAGCTGCAGTCGCAGACACATAACTTGTTATTTACACAATGCTGATTACTTTGCCGTATTTGCAATGTAGTTGTCAACAAAATGCGACAAGTCTTCCCCGATCTGAGACCCCGGATACCCTGATACCCCGATACCTCGCATTCGGCACTCGATACCCAATCCCCGTCGCCGGTCCGCCATTCAATGTCTGATGCAATGACAGTTGACAAACTGCCACGACGTAGCCGTTGGAACGGAACACATTAGCTCGGTGGAAATGTAATCGCAAAGAACTAAGAAATAAATCTTTCAATTTTTCGAACGAGCCCTGGGACAGGGGCGGAGGAAGTGCAGCCGAATGTGAAGCAATCCGCAGAGGCAGCCGGCAGTTGCACATGCCGTCCGTTGGAGCAAGTGTAATGCGATCTGCGTACAATTTGCAGGCGTCGTTTAAAAAGGTCCAACGCCGCCTTCCCCCTCTGCCGCCACGGTGTCCTGTAAATCCAGGGCCCGACACTCCGCAGCTCCTGTGCTATCGCCGGGAAGCGAGCACACTTGAGACTTTTGCAAATAGTTTTTCCACATATGAACAGAAAGAATTTGTGCTTCAGAATACAACAAAAGAAAAAAAAATAAAAAACAAAAATTGCAAACGAAAAGAAAAGAAATACACATACATATATAAATAGGGGAGATGGAAAAACGCTTATATGGAAATGATTTGGCCCGAGCTGTGGAGGAGCGAACGGAGTAGTTGCGAAGATTGAATTGGCAGTTCAATTTCACGTATTATTGACATTTAAGCGTAAGCATTTGAATATAAACTGAGCCCGGCTCAGGGATGCCGCCGAGTGGAGGCGAGCGACGAGTCCCTTTCACAGGATGCACAGACAGACATTGGCTGCCTATTATTTTCTGTGCGATAAATCAATCGCATGAAGCAAAATGCAGAGAAAATACCAAGATAAGTGGAAATGAAATTACATCAAGCGAACAAATTGTATTTATACTTTATTCTATCCGCTGCTGCATCACTGCCCCCGACAATTGATCTGAGCAGACCGGCCCTCAGATTGGCAGTTTGTGTAGCAGCGGCAAATGTATCTTCTGGTAATCTGACCATCTTATTTATATTTCGTATTGATTTTACAACTTAAATATAATATCGATTCAACGGGGTTAAATTAATCAGAGTTTTCACAAATTCCATTAGCTTTCCGATATTTTATTTGTATTTTAAGTGAACGCAGTCAATCGTAAGCCTTTTTTACTATCAAATAAACACTCTTTTTTATACATATGCAGTACATATTATGTACCTAGTTTTTTGTTCCTTGAAAAGAGCTCATTTTACTATGAAAATAAATATGTTTTTTTTTGCACTTCCGGCGCTTGTCCACCTGAGAGGATCGGTTGCAAAAAGCACAAATCAGCCCTGCCACATTCGCTTAATTGCCTTCATCTCGCACGCACTTCGGGCGTGTTGCAAGCTGATCCAAAAATACTATTGGATAAAGCCAAATACAAATATGAATACGAAATCGAAATTGTGAAATGCGGCGCGACGCAATCGGCAAGCAGGAACCGTGCTCAAGCTTCAATCCGGACCCGCTTCCGGGTGTATTTTGCTAAATTGCAAATATTTCTCAATTCGCATGCATCAGCAGAGAATGCAATGCAAACAATTTTCGCCCAGCGGCCACAATAAAAAGGGAAACCCCCGGCGAGTGCAAAAAAAGAGAACGCCGCCTCCACTCGCAAAATGCTGGCTTTGCGGAAAAAAAACGAGGCTGAAATCGGCGCCGTATGGCAACTCTGGTCGCTGTGCGGCTGCTGCTGCAACTATGGTGCAATTTATTCCCAGTTTGATTGGTTTTTTCGTGCTTAATTGCACATGGCATGCGGGGGCGAGGCGAAGGAAGGCCCCGTCCAATTGGTATCGGTGTGCGGGGGCGGTGGCCCCAATTGGTTGAAAGGTCGCGCTCATCACGTGCTTTAATAATTTATTCAAATTAACACGCGTCAGCCCGCCTGTCTGCGCTGGCCAGCCTCAATATCTGGAGTCGCGTTCATGCGTTGCAATTCGCGAAGAGTCGTTTGAAGTCAAGAAAAACATAATTAAACAAGAATGTTAATTCCTTGTATTCGTTTTATATTTAGCTATTAAGTGCTCTTAAGGGAATATTAAACTCGATTACAATTAAAGTGTGTTTTCTTTTTTAAAATACAACTTATAAAGTAAGAAACTCTTTCAGAATCTCTGTGAACTTTCGATGTATAAACGGGCATGTGAGTGGGTCAGAGTGCGCTCTCCGGTTAATGGCCAACACTTTGTGGTCAGAGCAAACCGGAAAAACTGGCAGGCAAATGCAAAATATTGCACACAAGCACCCACTTACGGTCGCCCCCGCCTTTATCCCTTTCAGCCCAAACGGGTCGGTCCTTTTTTTCACCTACCCGGGAAAGTGTGAGTGTGTAAATTACAGCTACATTTTTAATGCATTTTTATTTACATTTACATGGCAGTGCAAACAGGGCCCCGATGAGCGGGGGAAACCTCCGTTCGGTCTGACACGAACTTTTGACACTTGACAATTTGATTGTTTTTAAGGCAAAGTGTTAAATTATGCAAAGCACATAACAAACACAAATCGAAACGCACGCTCGCACGCACGCACTCAGTGTCAACAGCCACCAAAAGTAAAATATTTAAATGGAATCCCGAACAACAATTTGCATCAATTAAAATGGTGAAAAGTACTTCAAGTCCTTGTATGTTTTTTCAAGATTTCTGTAGTGCCATTTAAAGCGTTTAGCATTAAGTGTTAAGTATTCTTAGGGCTTAAGGGTTTAAAAGGTTTATCAAATGACATTTTGGATTTGAAATAAAATCGTGCAGGGTCACATTTGTGGTTAAGTTTTCCTTTAAAATTCTACTTCAATAATTTAATGCCTTAGTTTAACTCTCAGCGAGATTGTCAATCTCTTAGTTAAGCTCTAGGATTTAAAATTAAATACTAATATCCGCAATCTGGCCCAGCTGACAGCTCCTCCGTTCAGGCAAAATCCCTGGCAGACAGCTTACAAAAAAAAAATTCAAATGAACTGCACAATAAATGAACAATATTTACTACGTAATTGCAACTAATGTAGCAAGTTAAATGGCAGTAAACTAATTACGATCCCTTGGCCTGGTTCAACATAATTTCCATTGCATTTTTTCAGCCCTTTTCCGAGGGCTGTCTCCGCGCTTTTCTTGCCCCTCCGCGGCGACTCCTTGCTGGCTCCTTCCTTGTGGTAAATTAACTTGAATGCCGCAATGTATTTACCGCTACTCCAGCCAAGGAGTAAAAGAAACAAAAAGCAAAAAAAATACAATGAACCAGCTCCGAAATGGAAGGGGTTAAAGAGCAAACAAATCCGACATGCCGGGAAACGCAACGCCGGGAAGGTTGGAAAATGGGCGGAAAGCCGTGGGGGCCGAAGGTGCGGCTGGAGTCGCGTAACTTTTATCATTAGTCCGCTGGGAAATTTAACGGGCACTTAAGTTTTTCTCACTCGTTTTCAACTTATTTTTTGCTGAACTATTGTTTAGCCGTAGTCGTAACCGTGGCTGGAGCCCATTTTCCCCACATCCCAGCTGTCACCTTTCATTTGGCTCCTTCTCAGCTCGGTGAAAATTTATATTATGTTCACTCCAAATACAGCAGCATCATTTATAAGGAACTTTTTATTTTGTTAAGCCCCTGCTCTCCTGCTCTCCGGCTCTTTGGTTTTTGCGGATATTGTTGCAATTTATTTTATTGCATCTTGTCTACAGTTTGCGGATTTAATTTGGCCCCCAGCACTGCGAACTACAATCTGCTGTACAGCCCCGGCTTAACAAGCTGCCAAGTTTTTAATGCCAGGCCTAAGCGGAAACTTTTTCGATTTGGATTCGGCCCGTTCGCCGGTCTCCTTCACTACTTTCTTCCGCTCTCCGGCTTCATTTTTATGATTTTATGGGGTTGATGTCGGGTCCCAGGCAGCGGACCTGCGGCATTAGGATTACCAGAGGTCACTTTATTAGGGCAATCTTCGAGAGCCGACACTCGAAGACACACTTTATATGCGGCTGCAGAGAAGGTGACATCGGCTCGGCTACGTGTTTTGCGACTTATTCGGCAACAACTCGGTTGCATCAGGCTATGGAACAGACACGTAGTCGCACAACTTGAGCAAGGACCGAGGATAAGCCAGAAGTTCTTGTCTCGTCTCCGGTTTGAGGATATTTTCAAGATGTGAACATGCGAACGCTTAAAGAAATGTCAATTACATTTGTCGATGTGGACAGCTAGCTCTGTTGTGTTGTTGCTGCTACTGGAAATTTTGGAATTTGAAATATCATTGTGGACCCAGGCCCAGTCTGCAGACATATTGTTCCATTGAGCGCCGAGTGACATTTTGCGGGCGGACGGAGGAGTAGGCCGCAACTCAACCCTCTGCGGGCACTCAGCACACATGTCCTTTTCGGACATGGAATTATACCCCACTCGCACCCCGATCCGTACCCCCTTTGTGGGGGGACTCTGACAGAAGTTCCGACCATTTTAGGAGCACGCACGCATAGAATTTATGAACTTTTCACTCAGCCGGGCGGCTGGCAACATGTTTCTTATCCGGCCGCACTCTCTGTGCTTCGAGGCTGAGGTTTTAATTTAACAGAATTGCTCGTTTGACCGACCAACAAATGTGTAGAACAACTATCTTTATTGCTGCATTTCCGCATTGTTCACATCATAATTTGAATTGTTTAGCCAAGCCTTTGGCTCTGCTCCGGGAACGAAAACTGCGGTTAGTTTTGCAATAATATTTATACATTGTGGCCAAAAGCTACCTAATCCACATGATAGGCATTCGCATATCTTGGCTTCGAATTAATTTGGAAAATATTCAAGCTGGGTTGGGGATTCTCTTAGAGCATGCCAGTCTTTGGATTGGTTGTCCCGCTTCTTAAAGAGCCAAGAAAATAATATTGCGCACTCCAGTGCCAGCTCACCTGGTGCACTTCCTCCGTTGCCACTCCTGCCTTTTTCCATTCGAAATCAATTTATTTTTTTATTGAATGCATTGATGCGCACTCCTTTTATTTACCATTTACCATTTCTGTTTGCCATTCTCCTCTAGCTTTTTGTTCGCCCCATTGCCATCGACTTTGAATTGCTTATTTGAATTCCACCAATTATTTGGCTCACTTTTATTAAGGGTAATCAAATATTTATAATTAAATGAAATTAAACTTGTTCTTTTAAGGAAATTATCTACGATTCTTTAACGAGGTAATGATTTTTTCAACTGCAACGCTTTTTTAATTGCAACAATAAATATATAAAAAATTTAACACAGCAGCTATCATGTTAGTAATATGCCTTAAGCTTTATCTTAAGTAATCTAATTTATAAAACTAATAAAAGTTTAAAAACTAAATGGTTTTATAAATGAAAAAGTTCCGTAGAATTTTCTCTCTTAAAAAGGCTCATAAATAGAGGCCAGAAAATGGGCTAAAATGTTTTGGGCCACATCCAATCAAAGCCCTGGAGTTGCTGCGAACAAATGAAAATGACTCTTGTGAGTATGTGGTAAACGAGGTCCCCATTCAGTCTAAATTCAATGGCACTTCCCCCAATTCCATTCAATCTCGATTCAAAGCCAGCTGCGAACTGCAAAATGAGCGGATCGAGCGTAGTGAATGCCTCGGACTGCGACCACCGCCTTTGACTTGGCCAAAAGCTGGCTCCTCGAGTGGGCCACATAATAAGCTCTATTTCCGCCCTTCCAAGCCGAATTGTCGGCACTTAGGAACACCTTGGCATCGCATTGAGTGGCGGCCGGAGCAGGTGCAAATAAAACGCTAAATTTGTGTACTTTTCGGCGGCTGCAGTGAACCGTCGCCGATCTGCCCGAAAAAAGGAATTGAAAAACATTTACCACAAATCCATTCACATACGTGCGGCGCAATTGGCCCGAAGGATGGTGTAAAAGGCCAAGAGGAGCGGCAAAGCTGAGAGCTGCAAAAACGCCGTGAGTTGTGCAAAAACTAATGCAGGAAAAGCGTTCGCTTTTGCCCGAAAGCTCGAAAAACGATGCCAGGTGGAGTTAGCCATGAACTGGAGGTGGGGCGGGTCTCCTAAGTGCCGGCGCATATGTCTTCCAACAAAGCAGATAGACACTTGCACACGTGAGTGTCGCTTCGCACCAGTTTTTCCCTTGCTTTTTCCACCTGCTTGGCATCCGATTTTTCCTGCAGTGCTAATGTCCTGCCAGGGTCCAGTTCCACACCTAATCCACCTCGCCACCTGCCCCTGCTGAACTCGCCCATCACTTTTCAGTTTTTACTTGATTATTTTTGCGAGCTCGAAGAAACTTTGTTGAGTTTTCTAGACATTTTTCCGTCGCTCAGTAGATCAATAATATGCCGGAGATTTTTTGGCTTAGCTCTCGGCTATTTTTGTTAGCACTGTACTGGCTTTGGTGTGAAAACTATGTTATTATGACAATATATCAACAGGGAGATGGCAATAAACGTTTTACTGCGGAGTTTTTTGTAATTACCACTAAGAAGACATAAAAAGATACTGTGATTTTAATCAAGTGGATTACTAGGACAGGAAATACAGTAATATAAAAATAGAAACTATGGGATACAATGGGATAACAAAACTAAGATAGTAGTTTCAGTGTTTATCTCAAAAACCTCACATAAGTATTTATATTTTTATATTATTTTCCTTCTAAGACTTATATTCATACATAACTTTATTGCTCCATCCATCTTAAATAAGACAACAACAAGAAAAACCATTAAAATAAATTCTTAAAAATAATAGTAACAGGAAAAAGGTAACTCATTGCCACCTTAACGTCTCCAACTTAATTTCCCCGGACTGCATAAAGAGTTGGTGGTTCCTAAATAAGTGAGTTTCTTGCCACAATTGGCGGTCAGTCAAGCTGTAGAAGGATGTCAACTTCCAGTTCCATTTATTACCTTGGACACGAAAAATCCGAGTAAGCCATCATCGTGGTATTTACACTTGTTTCGCGTCACGAAGAATGCGCCACGTGCCGCCGCATTCCACGTGGCACAGGGCGCTGGCTCGAGGAGATATCCTTCCTGTCGCCGGATCCTTTTTAGCATGTCCGCGGGCAAAATAAACGAGCCGGGCAAAGAGCTCCACTTGATGGAGTGGAACGGAGTGAGGCAAAGTTCGCCCGAGCTGCATTCTGGAGTCCAGCTGAGCTCCGGGATTGCCAAGTTTCGCCGCGAGGGGTTTCGAGGGGTTAATTGTTTTTGGGAGCGCGGCACGTTCGAGGCGAAAATGCGATGGTGTTTTTTACGAGCCGATCTGATTTATTCAATTATAATGGGCGCCTTGACATGGCCTGACTTTTGGCACGCGTGAATAATGCCATTCGAATAACGTATTAAAGTCTTTAATCTCGTAAGAGCGGAAAGCCGATGCCAAGTGGCCGTGCTCTCCCGGCCAGGACAATCACATAAACACGCATTTCCCTCTGAGTGGGCCAAATTAAATTATACGAAAGCTGCTTTCATGTCTAGGACATGCCACCGGTGGGGTGTGGAGGAGTAGGTAGCCAAACTAGGAGCCGGCAGGACCCTGTTCTGGCCACGACAAATCGTAATTCAAATAAAACAATGTAATTTGCCACAGGAAGCCGAGAACGTGGTCTAATAGGCAAATGCTCCCCGCCAGCAGGCGACCAAGGATACGTTCGACAACAAAGAGGACGCTGTAGCAAGCATATATCCCGGAACACACAACACACACACACACACACACACATTACGGGGTGTGCCCAAATTTATCATTGAAATCGGAATCGTAAAGTTCTCGGGCTACAAAAAGAAGCAAAGGCAATGCGGCGAAATAAAAACAGAAGCAGAGCTTATTTTGGACGGAACTGCGTATAATTATAAATGTTGCGCCAGTAAACAGTTTGGCATTATTGTAATACCCGCGATGACCCCGAAACCCAATCCCCCCGTATCGAGGTTACAAAAGATAATTTGAGATTATCGCCGAGAAACCGCAGAGGCAAACGGAAAACTTTGTGGCAGAACAAACCGAAGGCAAGATATCATTTCGTGGCTGGTACTTGTTCATAAAAGTACTCGCCCACACGCACTCAGATGCTCATACAATTTATGGCAAAACAGATGTATTTGGCTTTATTTATTTGCAGACGGGGCTTGGGCCCCGGCCCCCGCCTGTTGTCCTTTGTGCCGCCGCATCGCAAAAATAATCTCAAAGGACCCCCGACACACGCATTCGCATCCGGGGGACAAAGGCAGAAATCATATCAGGCAACAACATAAGCACACAAATGCGTGGAGCAGGACCCGGACTCGGGCCCCGGACCCGAAACGGGAACAGCAGGAGCACTGCCACCAGGAGCAGACATGAAAACAAATCCCTTTGCACATTTTCCGAAAATGAGAAAATGCAAAAGTTTTGCTTCGCTCGGTAAGACAATGGCTCTGGCCGGGATGGAGAAAGGGAGCTCGGCTTCATAGAGAAGCGGCAAATTAAAACAAACCTCAGGTTGCCCGTATTCGGAAATGAGCAAAAAATGCCAGTAAGTCGGCTTTCTTCGAAGGCCCTCGACACTTAAATACCCGGCACTAGGTTCGCACAAAGCATTGCCTTCTTTTTGGTGTCGGGATAAAGTGTATTTCTTGAGAGCACACACAGGGTATTCTATTACAAGAAATAATGAAATATTTAAGCTTTAAACTAAAGTACAAAGTTGAGGGAGTTTAATTGTAGAGTTCAACTCTTTTCATAGATTTTTAATTCATAGTTTCCGATATAGAACGAACGATACGCATATATATATATATCAGAATATATATGATTAACCGCTTTCTGATTCTCCTGACCCCATTATACCCTGATCTCTACGATTGCCGGGTATGAAAAGCCAACAACAGCTACAGGGGAACACGCCAAATCCAGCCGAAAGTTGAAGAATATTTCGGCCAACTTTTTTTTCGCCAGCTCTCTGTCGCTCTGTTGAGTTGGCCCTGTGCATTGGACCAAGTTGATGAAATGCCGGGGGGTGTTGTCTGGCAGCTTTCCATTAACTGCGGAGCGAGCTCTTTGCACCCTCGGCAGGGGGGCCTTTCCCCGTACACATATTCCGGGGACGGAGAGCGGGGCAAGGCGTTAATGTTCGCTGATGTTTACGTACGGGAATTAACTTATTTGTCAGGTACTTGTTAAGCTAATAGGGGCACATTTAATGCGATGAACTGAAAATTACTGTCACACAACATTCATTTGGGCTGACGTTGCAAGTGTCTCAAATGGATTTCAATCAGGCGGAATTTCTTTAAAGGGAAATAGTTATATTAGTAGTTTATATATTTCCCTTTGAATTAAATTAAATAAACGCAGTGCTGCTCCTTAAAATACTGGCCATAAGTCTTTGTAGTCTAAGGCTTATCTGTGGCGTTATATTCAGATTTTCAATCAACTTATCTGTCCGTGTAATGGACTCCTGCCGATAGTTACAATTTCAGCTCTGTTTATTATCATATAACAAAGCGTGCGATAAAATCTCAGTGTCCTAATAAATATTTCTATTTGTTAACCCCTCCCCTCCAGACATTCTTTTAACCCCTCCGCTGAGGGGTTTTCCTCAGGGAAATGTGTTTTTTCATTACGACTGGCAAGTGCGCTTTGTAGTGGGTCCCCGAGTGTTCTTGTCTGTCTCGAGTGCACTTCTCCGCCGCTCCGGCACCAAGTCCGTCCCGTGACATCCCCAGCCCGCTTGGCTGGAGGAATTTCTCATAACGGCGAGCAGCAGGAGCAGGATCTGACGATGACGAAGACGACGAGGCAGATGGGCGCGGCGCACTCTGAGCAAATGAAGCGCAATTAAAATGTAATTTTTATGCAAATTCCGTGCATAAGTGAACTTTTAATTAATTCAGCGCGAAAATAAATGAGAACTTTGTTCATAATTATGCATTTCTTGGCCTCACTGCACCTATTCGTCCGCCGCTTGTTCCCCCAGAGTTTCCGACAATAGAAACTAATTCCCAGGGGGAGCATCGAATATCCTGGATCTGATTTTTAATAACAAAACATGCATTTTCCCCACCATAATGGGGAGTCCAACAAAAAGTTGATGGATGTCTGATTATGGCTCTCGACTGCTCGCGTGTGTGTGTGTGTATTTCACACGTACCGCCTGTGTGGCGCTAAACGCTTAATTAAAATAATAAAAATGCACTGGTATATGGCGGCAAAAGTCCTGCGGATGCCTGACACTCTCCGGGAGCAGCTTGCAGAAAACCGCGACACGTTTAGCTAAAAATATCAAAGTGTTAATTTAAATTGCGATACGTGATGGGAATCCCGTGACGGCTCCAGCTCAGCTTCCTCCCGCCACGTACGCGCCGGGCTGCGCACAATTTTATGCACGTCCAGCGTGTAAAACACCTAGAGGAAGGGGCCCATCAAGCCGGGCACGCCCACTTTGGCTAACAAGACCGCCCATCGGCCCCGCTTCCTTGCGGTGGCCTCATCCCCGCGCTCTGCCATCGATTAGTTTTCATTTCGTGAACAATTTTTGCATTGGCTGCACTGATTACGGCTGGCGAGCTCATTCTTTTTTTTTGGCATGCCTCTGAGGTGGAGCTAACACTCCACGTCCACTGCCACGGCCACACCCCCATCCGCATCCGCATCTCTGGACTCAGCCTCATCCCAATTTGACTCCCCCAAAAAGCCCTTGTGTCAGTGGCTATTATCTAACCCCTGAAGCCGCACCCTTTGCCTGCATTGCGGGCCTCCGGTCTGGCGATCGTTTGTGTATAAAATTGCAACAACCTCTATTGCCCTTTTGGGGAATTCGGAACTAGGAATGGCACTGGCTAAACCAATTATTTTGTTCGGGAAACTACACTAAGTTTAATTCATAAAATCTTAAATTTGAATTAAACTTGAAATATTCTTCACTCTTAAAACACGATTCTTATTATACTTGCACCCCCACTGGAGGTTTATAAACGTTATATACGAGCACTTTCGCTTTTTGAGGACCAAACATAAATAAACGAAATAAAGTTAGATGTACCTATATATTTTTGTTATTTATGCATTTTTGTTGTCCATGTTGAACCTCCGAAATGGCTGCTGCAGTGGTGCATATTTCATTTGCAAAATTTTTATGTGAATGTTTTGGCTCAGCTTTGAAGATTCTTTGGCCCATACCGCGCTCACTTCTCTCGCCGGTGCCGTTATCTTGTTAGCCAGAATATTTTTGGCAACAGCAGTGGCAACATGAACGAGGAACCTACTTGAGGGCTTAGCCAAAATAATCCAGCTAAGAAATGTAATACGGTTGAACAAGTGAGTTTACTGCAAACCATTTAATTTCGCGAACATCATGATATTTTCAAACCATATACAGCTCAAAGCTTTCCGAAAAATTCTTTGTTTTTTATATTTAAATAATCTATATTTTTAGCACTCCTCCCGTGGCATTCGTTCACTGTGTGACTTTATTGCAGAATATTTAGATCTGATTGATTTACGTGTTGTAGTTTTACTGAATACTCGGACCAGGCGGTCAACCGGGAGTTGAACACTTAAAACTTATTGCCACACAAGCCGGTATACGTTCATAAATATCACAATCATATCAAACAGAAATATATGGAATAAAAATTTTGATCCTTGTGGTAGGTTATAACCTTAAATAAAATGGAAGATAAATGAATGTTACTTTAAAAACGAACACTTACTTCTGCAGTTTTTTCGATTTAAGACACACTAGGTATCAATGCACACGGATTGTGATTATTAGTCACTAAGTACCTTTATTATGATAATTTCAAAGGCTGTTTCTTTACCGAACCTTGATAAGAAGAATGACAAGAAAGTTTTTCCATTTCGACTCTCAGTTCAATTCGTCTTAAATCAACCTTTAATATGTTTTTGTCGTTGCCATTAAAAATGAAATGCATAATAAATACCACACTCAAGGACATTTACATACAAATGCGTAATCGAGGGCGGATGGCTCTCCGGGCATCAGCTGTGTGTAAATGTCCATTAATATGACTATAAATATGTTCGATGTCCGTTCTTCGGAAAAGGGTATACACTCTCCCAAAAATGAAGATTTGGGTAAATAGCTGAGAAGGTTTTGCTAAAATCTATGCCCAAATATGAGCATTTAAGCTAAACTTATCTTTAAGTCCTCTCCACAGAAAGATTATTTTTCTTTTCTTTTAATTTATGAATAAGTTTGAATGGATTCCGAGACTTAAGCGTAATGGATTCTTTTAAGCAAATCATTTCGCCCACATTTCTTCCTTATTCCCATCGCTTCGCTCCGTTGGCCATTTTCCTGTTTCAGTTGTCCTGCTGCGTAAATTCGCCATGTTTACCAAATAATCAGAGCTGCGTGTGGGTGTAACACACGCACAGACACATATTCACTTGTGGCCATATATACATTTTAAATACATTGCATCTGCGTGCATTTATTGTTGATTTTTTCACAGCGCATTTATCCACAATAAACTCGATAAAGCGAGAGAATCGAGAAAATCGAGTCCGTTGTCAGCGGAGTGAGTGTGCCATTAAATGGAAAATTGTCGAGTCGAGAGATTCCCAATTTTATTGCACATGTTCAAGCTCTCGAACATTGCCCAAGTCGATGGCGTCGCCACTGACAGGAGCAGCAGGATGCAGGAATGCCCCAATGACTGCTCGAGGTACGAGTTCCTTAAAGCTGTAAAAGGACGCTTAAGCCAGGAATCGGAATCGGATCCCAGCTCAACGGGAGTCATTGAGTTTCGCAATAAATGTTGTTGGGATCGTGTCAGATATTTATTTATTTATATCTTTAAATATGTTAAGATTTCATCAATCTAGGCTTGCCCTAGTTTCTTATATTTTTCAAATGGTATTCATAACTCTACCGTTGAGCCGCTTGCCGTCACGTTTTCGAACTCAAATCGAGCCCGCTGGCCAATACAATAATTCCTTGTAATCACAGCCCTCACCTCGGAGGCGAACTGCTTTCGAATGCAAATCTATGCGAACGAACCTATGTGCGACCCTCGCATATGGTGCACATTTTTCGGGGCTTTCGCTATCCAGTACTTATGCATGTCCGTACATAAATGAAATATGCGAAACATTTGTTGGAGCCCGGCCAGCGAGCTGCATAATTATTTGCCATGGCCAGAGGGATCACTGGCATCCGGTATGCAGTGTGTGAAAACACGATACTTGGCATATGAGCCGCCTGCTAAAACGAAACCAATTTGCAAAAGTTCTAATGCGGCGGCGGCCACAAATAATAATAATCACGGAACGTCCAGCGATTTGCCACTTGAACGTTGCAATTATATTTAGTGCAGCGCCCTCGTTTCGCGTAAGCCATTTAGGACGCAGTTGTTCGGGTGGATCCACTGTGTTTGCCCGGCCGGGCTTTTGGACCAGGCCAGCGCCGCCGATGTTTGCCATTTGGCTTTGGCCAGCGCGCCGGCAACTAAGCCAACATCAGTGCAACATATCCCTTGCCCTAATGGCAACATTGCCACCGACGCCCAGCCAACCGGCCATCGAGGGTCTGCCGGAGTTTTCCGGGTCAGAAACAATGTCAGCAAAACAATTTGAGCTTCCATTTAGAACGCAAATTATAAAATATCAAAACTAAACATTTGCTAATTTTTTATTGCCTCATTTAAGCTGTGTGTAATGAGAGCAAACAGAACAATTTTAATTTAAAATTCAGCGTGGGAGAGCGGAGAAAACGGGAGGATAGAAGGATAGCAGTTTGAGCTCAGAGATAGCTAATTAAAGTCCTTTTCTGAACCCATGTACCCTTCAGTTTGCATAATATAAGTACACAGTAATATTTATTTAGTCTTTCAAGGGAGATTTTAATAAAAATAAAGTCAATTCTTGTAGTTCACCATTAATCCCTTAATATTCAGCACTCAGTCCAAGGAACTCGAACAATTCCTTTAATAATTTTCCTGCACAAGCCGGCGGCTAACTGAGTTAATCGTGCAACGGTGCGTATGAGTAATGCAGTCAGCGGTGGTCACACATCACCGCACGCACAATGCCACTCCGGCACTCAGTCCCTGCAACTGCCCCTCCCGCCGCTTTTAAGCATCATTAATTTGCTGCGGACGAGCCAAGAGTAATTAAGGATACACCCTGACTAAGCTTACAGTCGCAGGATGCTGGCGGGTGGCGCATCCGAGGATACATTTCAAATGGCGGCTGGCCAGTGCGACGTGCGGTGTATCGGTGATGGGTTCATTGTTAACACGCTCGGCCGCTACATGTAGATGGACATCAGTTTTTAATGGGATGAGGTCAACAGTTTGGTCGTCTCTTTGTGGGTGGCTGCTTCTGCTCCTGGTTCCTTTTCCTCCTCCTCTTCCTCCGGCAATTATAATTGGGTTGGGTTCAACGCTCTGCTCATGGCTTTAATTTGATTTTATTGGCCAAGGTGGTGCCGCTGTTTCAGGCTGCTGGGATTGTTAGTCGGCCGGGTTATTAATGATGCCGGTCAAGCAAGTAGTGCGAGAGACATTAAATGCTGTCATCATTCATTAGCCGCAGCCATTAGGCACTTGTCTGCCAGGAACTCTGTTCTAAGTCCCCAACACACAACTGACTTACTTCCTGGGTCGCCCCCTGGCAGACACGTAGCATACACGAATGTAAGGGCACTCAGGGAAATTGGTTTCAAGTTAATTCGGGAAATTCCGAATATAATAATAATTATAAATAATCTAAACTTCCATGAGCCAAAATGCTGGAATTAATAGTTTAATCTAGCTGTATCATTAAGTAACATTAGCAAAAGGGTTACTTTTCTTATTTGCAACAAAGAAAAATTGATTTTGTATAAAAAGTCAATGATTACGACCTTTAGATACTTCTATCTTAATAAAGATTCGTTAGTCCCACCTGCATTGAGTTTGTTGCAGTGCTTCGATCCCAAACAGCTTTCGGTTGTTTATGTCCTGCACATGCAAACAAAATCCTTGGAAAAGCCATTCGTTGAATGCGATTAGATTTGTTCCTGGTTCTCCAAAGCCGTTCGTTCCCTCGGCCTGCTGCCTGCAGCCTGCAGGCGGCCACCGCAAATTCATTTTAACTGCTCCTGGCCAGCTGCTGACTTTGACATCCTTCCTGGGCCCGCCTGAGCCCCGGCCCTTATTGTTGTCTTAGTATTTTAATTAAAACGTGTTTACATTCTGCAGCAGCCCAAAAGCACACACCTGATGCCTCAGTTAGACTTGGCTTTGGTCTCGCACAAATTATGTCTTACGGATCTGAAGCATCTCTATCACCCAGTCGGGTTTGTTTTGCGTCAACAAATAACGAGAGTCGCCTGCTGAAATGCGCATTTCAATATCATTTATGGAAATTAAAGCTGATATCAATGAATAGTAAAAATTAAATTAATAGACAGGATTCAATATTAAATCGTCGTTTTACTCGTTAGACATACGATAGTTTTGCTAGCAAATACACAACTTAAGTCAAGGATCTTGATTGCATATTCCATTTGGATTTTCCTCAATTTTGCATTTGCCGGCCACCTTTGGAACGTGCCTCGCCAGCCAGTCAGCCTCGCAGCCTCGCATCCTTGGTCCTTTTTCCGTTTTTGTTTGCTGTTTGCTTTTGTTGCTAGTGTTTGGCTTGCATTAACTTTATGACCCTTAACACATAACATCTTACGCCCACTTGGACGGGTGGGCGGGCCACCTTGGGAGGGTCGCCGCAAATGGCATTCAGACATGGTCGCCAGCGACGTCAGCCTCATTGTCGCTGGCCCATATTTGATCAAATAATCGTAAATAAAATGCCATAGTAATAATTTTTTGATGTCCCTCTAATGGGCTTTACGTGAGAACAACATAAATTGTGATTTAGTGGCCCAGACAACGTAGAACGTGTTGACCGAAGGCCAAAGGACTTTTCTTACCTGTTTGAAAATTGCCCGGTGCTTAGCTCAAACGTTTTCGGATACACTTACGGGGAGAGAGGCATTTGGGACCTCTGAAACATCTCCTTTTCACATTAGGATAAGGCAGATTGACTTAATAAAGTCTTATTTTATATTTAAAGGGGCAGAGCTTGAGCTTTTGAAAAAATCTTCAATTCTTTTTCCTAATTTCGCATTCTCTATGGTTAAAAGAACGTTAATAATTCAAATTGATTTTTATCATTGACTTTCAATATTGTTTTTGATAGCGTTAAAGCTTTTGCTGTCACTGATTGACATTTTGCAGCATTTCATCATTATTAATTTCATATAAATACAATAATTCATTTATACAAATGTTTTCCTCCATTCGGCCACACAGCCAGAACAGAATTTACATTTTTAATTAATGTTAGGCAACCATATCATTTTATTTGCTTTTAATACATAATTAAGTTTCCACGCAGGAGAAACGTAAATAAACAAGACGCCAACGAAAAAATAGCGGTGGAAATTCATTGACCGAATATTAATGTGAATTAAAGTTTTCCATTAACCCGTAATCTAGGCAAGCTGAGTGCCGCGGAAATGTCAAATGTGAAAAGGTCAAATCTAGGGACACTTACATCCGCTCACAGACGTGCCAAGGCATTCGTTAGGGTATATATATGTGTGTTTGTGTGTTACACGTATATACAATTTCGAGGCCATCAATCAAGTCAAGTGGAAATTTATAGCACTTTTGTTTGTTATTATTCGTTTATGCATGAGTTAATTAGAATATTGGCTACAGCCCTTGCCCAAAACCTTTGGCGACCCTTTTGTTGTTAATGCACAAAGATTTACGACGTGTGTCTGTGTGGGTGCATTAGGCCATATGCCATAGCACCCCCGACCGTGTGCGTTGAGTTGAAACTAGAAAGCCCAAAACACTGGGGCCAAGAACTTGGCACGTGTCCCGATCGAAATACTTGACTCGCTAATTTTCCTCATTTCCGCTTTGTTCGCCTGATGGCCCGATAAAAGATTTCCATCAAATTGCACATTCTGCGGCTTTTCATGGCCAGCGGGGGGCCAAAGGATCCCAAATAGTTGACCCAAATTTAATAAGTATTTCGAATGCTTATTCAACTCGAGTGCCGAAAACTCCGGCAACTAATTGGGAGCATAGTTTTGGGTTCGCTTTCAAATAAGTGCCGCTTTCAAGTCAGGGAATTTATTTAAAGCATAATGCTTTCAGGCTTTTTTGTGCATTTTTTTTTATTAATATTTCTTGGAATTCGAAAAATACTTGAATAATACTCATTGGTGCACAGCAAGGAACGGACTGTGAATCTAGAAAGACTCAACTACCTTAAAGGAAACGTTGTATTTCCTTTACATTTGCTAAACAGAATACTTTTTAATCGAAATACCTTAAACATTCAAAGTTTATTTCGTATTAGAAATCACAGTGTACAAATTTTGAGAGAATTTATATGTGATCCCCCTGCCGTTTATCAGTTAACCCTCTCGTGGTGTCCCCCACGTTCTCCGCAGGTGACTGGGCTACCAAAAGGTGTGTGAACACACCCGGCAAAAGCAGCGGAAATGCCAATTAGAAAATATATGTCAACAGGCCAATATCAGATACCATTCTGTGCCTCCTGCCACGTTCGCCGAGGGAAGAGAGCTAGCAGCCAGGACCTTTGTAAATCAAAAAGAGCGGCACTTCCTTCGGCTAACAGGAGCAAGAACGCAGGCGCCGCAATGAGAGCAGTTCTCTTGCATGCTGTAAGGACTCTGTTAGGAGTCCTGTAAGCCCTTGACAGCCGAAGGAGTTCGCACAAAGAGTTGTCTCGCTTTCGGAGGCAATAAAACGCGCCAAGGTGGCTTATTGCCAAATGGCCTGACTAAACGGTGATAGCCGAGCCTAATTTATGTCAATTAATACATTAAAATTTCATCGGTATTTCAATAATAGGCGTGGTCCGCCCCCATCGCCCCGCCAGCACGTGCACCCCGCCTTGAGTCCCGAACTGCTCACTTGGGAGGGGGCACAAAATGTTGTCTATAGAAATTAATAGCAAATATTTGTGCAACAATTTGTTTGCTTGGGGCTGCGGGATTCGCACAGATGAGATGGCTTCCAAATCTCATTTGGGGGATGTGGCTGCGTAGGAATAATCAATTTCAAAATGCCTCTCGTTCCGCTTCCTTTGGCTTGGCTCTTTTTTTTTTTTTTTTGCCTCCCGTATCGGTCGGATCCCAATAAAAAATGCAAAACAAAGTCATTGTGGGCTCCTGGAAATCCTCTGCCAGCTGCACCTTTCGTCCGAGGGAACAATAAAAAAATTTTCCCATCGCCTCGCCAGCTGTTTCCGCCCGCCCTGTGACCCCAACTGCTATCAAAAATCCCCGCTAATAATTTGTCAATATTACGTGAGCAGAAAATTGAATAAAAAACGCTTTTGCATTGAGCACATCGAGCACAAGAGGCTAAGGCAAACGGCAACGGCAAAGGCAGGGTCGGGAGTCAGAGAAAAAGGCCAACAAATGGGCGCCGACTGAGGGAATTTCTACGCTGGAAATCAAATAAATTGTTACAAATGAGTGCAACTTTTGCTGCCCTAGCCCAATTTCGATTTTTCATTTGCTAAGCTGATTTGCCGAAAAACACTCCGTCCCTACCCACGTCGCAGTGCCCTAGAAACTTTGGCCATTGCAAAAATATGAATAATTCAGCGTGCGATTCCGGTTTGGTCTCCGACTGTCTTTTTGTACCTTTTCGTCCCCCGCACACACACACATTTTGGAAACGGAAAACTGAAGCCGTAATAAATGCAAATGAATCGACGCAAAGTCGTGCATTTCGTCTCTTTGTTTACACTTCTCTGATTTGATATGCGCATCAATGTCAAGTTCCTCAACGGGATCTCCAACTGGACGAACGATATGATATTTTCAATAACGCCGCATAAATTCCGGCGAGGCAAACCGCTTGCATGGGCAAAATGAAAATATTTATGTGAAATTGTAGCTATTCCGGGGGCCAGGGAAATTATTCATCATCCACTTTGATGGGGCCACATTCCCGGCTAAACTAATCAAACTGCTAAATTAAAATTCAGCCGGAATTACATGTGCGCGTGTATCAGCCAAATAAACTTAATTACTCACTCCGGGGCCAGCTGGAAAAGGGTTTTCAAATTTATTCAGCATAATAGTGTGTGCTCCGGAGCATAGTTCGAGTGGAAACCACAGAGCTAAGGCCACGCCACAAAGTTGAAAATATGTTAAAATAGCAGTTATAAATATACATCACATAATTTGTTACCTCTAATTATGGCAGTACAGTAAGCCCTCAAAGGTGTAACGTCCTGAATGATATTTCTAAGTATTACAAACCAATAGTAGTTTCTCCCATGATATGCTACCAATTCGTGTTCAGTTTGAGCTTAAAAAGTTTCAGTTCGAACTCCCTCGTTTCCGACGAAAAAAAGGCGAAATTCGAGTCAATCCAAAAGTGATTCGAAACTATTAACCCAACAATTGATGGCAGGGAGCAGGGAGCTGATAGCTGGGATCCGAATCCAGCTGGAGGACTGCGGTCTGAGGTCAAATGCAACAAATTGCCGAGCGCCACTCGAAGCCGTCAGAAGCAAGCAAGACAAATTCCATTTCACTCATTGCCAGTATTGACAGTCGAACACACACACACACACACACAATGTGGTAGCGGATAGCAGGGCCGATAACTGATGGCTCACGGGGTGGTGGTGTCCTTGCTGGGAGGTGGAGCCTAGTGCCCGATGGGTGGCGCTGGGCGACCAGCTCAATTTGCTTGTGTTTGCCAGGGGGCCAGCTGATGATCGAGGCAGTACTAAGACGGCTCAGCTGCTACTGATGCCGCTCCTGATGCCTACAACTGCTCCTACAGCTCCTACCAGCTACTGCTTCGCCCTCCCGGCTGCCGACGCCGAATGGGAAGCTCCGTGCCTCATAATGCAAACAGTTGGAGTGCCCATCAAGCGCGCTGTATCCGGTATTAGCACAGTGGTTGCCAGGCCTTCAAAAAGATTCATTTTGGAATTTATTAAACTGCTGACGATTAACGCTCTATATGCTGAATATAAAGCCTACAAATTGGTACCATTTCTATACTCCTCTTAAAATTCCTTAACGGCAATAGGGTTACATATAAAATATAAGACTTTTCTTTAAGATAACTTGATATATTTGCACAAATCAAGTAAAATAAAGCCTAGACGTAACCGTATCTAATTACATTTGAATTATATTTGTACTCTAAACACCTTTCCAATACTATTACCTCAAATTCAAAGTATTTCTTGGGTCATATTCAGGGTTTGGCTTCGCCCGGCGGCCCAGTGTTCCTCCGGCTCGGAATGTCGGTGTGTGCACTTGCACTTGGATGCCTGTGTGTGCATTTGGGATGCCTTTGTCGAGATGCCATGGCATGCTGCTCGGCGCTCAGCGCTCAGCGCTCAGTGCCTCCCGTCCGGCATGCCCCTGTTTGCGCCCCTGCTGCCCCGACTACTTAAAGCGAAAGTAAACTTTGCTTTCGTGCAGACTTCGACTCACTCACACATGCTCGCACACAAATTGCTCTGAATGTTGCCAAGCCAAGCATGCCACGGGGGGTGGTTGCTGATTGGGAAGGGGACCTGGGGTGGACGCACTTGGCAGCCCCCCCCCGTTCGGGTAGGTGTGTGTTTCATTGCGGTCATTTAGCCGGCCCTCAATGCAGCGTGTAATGTGGTCGCTTATGCCATGGAACGATTCCCTTAACTATTTCGCCCGGCCATCCACCCACACGGCCCACTTAAATGGCAGGGAACCCCTTCTCCGTCTGGCAGTTGAAATTGCAATAAAATTACTCGAATAGTTCGCCGCTGATTTCGATTGCGAGACTGGCCGCGGACTGAAATTGAATTCATAAACTGGCTGGCGAAAACAGGACTTTCAATGGATGTTTATTACTTTGTAAATGCGAAACAAGTGTGCTGGGGAACATGAGCAATCATCCGCCCCGTATGACACAGCCGCTGCCATGGCCCGATCTGTCTTCCTGTCCCCAGGACCTCGCCTGTTTGCATTGTTTGGCTGTGTAAAAAGTTTTGTATTACAAAACACAATCAGACACAGATGCACTCGGCGAGGGTGGCGGCCGGGCACTGCGGGAATATGGGGCCAAAGTTTGAGGCTCTTTGTGTCACTTCTAGGTTGCTGCAGGCGGAGAATACTGCAACATTGCGGCTGCTGCTGCTGCTGCTAGTGGGGGAATGGCTTTGGAGTAGGACTCTGGAGACTGGAAACGGAAACGCACACGACACGATGGCCAAAGGGCAAAAGTCGCCGCTGCTCGACGTCGCCGCATAATAATGTCAGCGATGGGCGACGTCTTTTTCCTGCTGTAAATTGCAAAAATGCAGCCCGAGGACATGCACATGTGCACAGCTTCTTTTCGTCGTTTTTGTAGCAGGTTTCAAGACCAAGCGGAAGCCGGCCCAGACCCCCGACAGGCTGCAGCAGCTTCGGCAAAAAGTGAACATAGCAAAACAGAGGCCTGGCCAGAAAAAGTTTATGTACATTTAATGCACGGCAGCGGGCTACAAGGAAACAGCACAATAAATCCAGGATACATTAAATAACACAAACAGGGGGTCCACGGGGCGTGGCGGCCGGCCGGGCTCAGACAGACAGGCGGGCATATGGAGCGAGCGGTGGTCAGCTTCCCTTTTCGTGTTTTGGCACACGGAATTCTTTTTCGGGCATGGGCTCTTGCCAGGGTACGAAATGGGGGGGAATAGACAATGCTGAAGCAGTTACTAATTTACTTAATTAATTTTAAGAAAGTTCTGTTGAGCTAAGATGTATTTCAAAAGTATCAGTGCCAAGTTAAGGATCAAGAGTGCAGAGTTCACTGACTTTGAAAAGGTATTTCTTTCTGAAAATGGTTATTTAAAGCATCTAGCTTTTAATCTGCTTGATATTTATATAGTTTTTTATTATCAAATTGGTATGAATTATGGAAAATTATACAACAAAGAAAGCCGAAACTAATAACAAAATATACTTCATTTTTCTTGGCTCTCCACAATAATGTTAAAACTTAATCGTTCAATTTAAGGGTATTCCGAGGTTCCTTATCAAGTTTATCTAGGCACTTGGCGTCTTTATTAACTTGGCTAAGAGTCATTTGAAAGTCTACCCTCAAGGAAGTCAGCTGCTCGTGTTTTTGGCTGTTTATGAAAGTTGACCAACATGACGCGAGTGCCGGAGAGCGTGTGTGTGCGCGCGTTTCCTGTTCGTTCGCGCTCATGTGTGCGTGCGTGAGTTTCAGCGGAAGTTAAACAACATCAGCGGGGATGTGGTGAGGCTGTGAATGTGTGTGTGTGTGTGGTTACGACAACGACTGCTGTGGCAACTGCATGCTCATAATAATTTCTTATTTAGTGAGCCACCAGGTGATAGGCGCCACAGCAGAGCTCCGCCCACATCTGCCACCCGCCGCCTTGTTGTTTGGCTATTTTCGCTTGATTTTCGTCCTTCGTCCTGCCGTGACCTGCTGCCTGCCTGTGCGCCAGATTTATACAGTTTTTGCCGGCCAGCATTGTTGCGGAAGGTATTTAAATTCAAATTAGGCAAATGTCATGTTCAATTCTGGTGACAGGGTCCCGGGTCCTGCCTGGAAATGGCACTGATTAGCAGGAAATGCTGTTAATTTGCTGTTGGGCCCGGCTTACGGGAATGGAACATCTTGAAGTGAATGTGAATGTGGGCCAAGTGACGAACAAACACACAAGCACACACAGTTTCCCGAGAAACGCGCCCAAGTGCGAAGAGGGGAGTTGACCTCATTCGTGGTTCGTTCACTCGTAATGCGCTTAACCACATAAAATTTAACTCAAATAAACTCATTAAAGGCCTACCATACTCGACACACAAATACACATTCCGCCAGCTATTAAAGGAGGTCCGACAAAAATTGGAGCCAGAGACATGAAAAACATTTTGTTTTCGGGTGCGGAGAGCGGGAATCGGGGGCCGTCGTAAAGGAGAGTTTATGGAGCCACATTAAAGTGCGGAAGTAAGTGGCGCATAAAGGACCGAGCCACCAAAAAAGTAAAGTACATGCGGAGGACGAAACTAAAAATGCAGCTACCCGAAAAAAAGAAAACCGCAAGGAACAAACAACGTGAAAGTCAGACACATTAAATATGATATATTAGTGAGATGGCAGTCAGAACATGAGATATATTTTATGGCTCTGAGGGTCGAGATACGGCGCGCCCAGCAGAAACTTTACAACGGTCAATAATTCAGTTCCTTCCGTTTATTATAATATTTTATATTCCTGTTATTTGCCCTCCTAATCAGACAAAGCTTGATTATCTTTTACTGCAGCCCCTCACGGATCCCCCAGAGATCCATATCGAAATGTTTCTGTTTACATTATGGTCTGTATCCGAGGAGTCCAATGTAGCAATTTATGGAGCACTTAAATGCTTTATTGGGTATGAGTTATTGCAGAAAGTTTGACATGTTTACTTTCGCTGTCGCACGAAATTTGCATAAATAGATTTCAATTTGTGTTTGTTATTCGATTAATTTAATTTCCTGCTTGATAATACATTTAATTTATGCAATGGGATCATTCAGCGGCACAATAACGACATATTTAATATGTAAATACACTTTTAAATATTCCATTGGCTCGATGGGGTTGTACTTGTAGAAGCCAGGCGGCATCCGAAATATGCTCCACCCTGGGGAAACCTCATCCGAATAATCATTCCCCCTCCTGGAGTCGCCAACAAGTGTGGCACTTGATCTTTTTCTTGCCACTTGCCACCGCACTCAGATTGTGATTGAGTATGTGCAACCGAGCCAAGGGCCAAGGATGGCCGACGGAGCTCATAGCACATGCTGAACCAACGTCCTGGTCCGGCTTCCTCTTTGTTTGGACATCGTTGGACGTTGGAGGGTGAGTGATGAAAATTTCGATGATGGCCATCCAACAATGCCAGTTTGCTGGAGAGGGCAAAAAGGAATTTAATTTTGTGCGAAGCTCGGGCAGCCCGCACTGAAGGGCATACGTAGTTGTCATCCTCATCATCACGGCTGCATCAGCTGTCCCCCAGCATCGACACCACTGGCTGGATGATAGAACCCAATTTTTTGCAAATAAAATAAGAAACAAAGCAGGCGAGCAAATGGACACAAGGAGCCATCGTTGCTGGCTGCTGTAGCAATTTTGCAAATTCGTTGCAAATTGCCACTCGACGAGAAAGAGGAATCAGCGTCTTTCTGGCATCGAGGATCGATGCCGAAATTAGAAAATGGAAAACGCATTCGGCATAATTTCAGTGTCTTCCGACTCCAACCCCCTCCACCACCACCTGTCGTATTTACAATTCGCTTATGCAAAGTCTGCCCCCAGACAATCAGCTTACCCACTCAAAGATAAATCTATACGTACGAATATTTTCCATTTCGAACAGGTAATCGATTTTCATGCTTGTGGCGAAATGTACAAAAGAACCGAAACGACCCCGAAAGTAAACCAACTTTGTTGTCTGTTTCGTTTGTTTTCATTCTTATGTTTTTTCCCCCGGCTGCTGGCTTTGGGTTTCCACAGCCGCCGCCACCTTGTTCTTATTCCGTATTCCTTATGCCGTGTGCGTGTGCATGTGGGCGTGTGTGGGGCAGTGGTGGCAGCGGGGCAGCGGGGCAGCGGAGCATCGGGTATCGTGTGCGTATACTTGATATTTATGTTGAAAACTTAAAGCAGTTAAGAGCTCGTCGTGCTTAAAATATTCCATCGGTGTCTGACAGCCAAGTTTATCCAACTTGTTGATTTACTTTTCCCCCACTTTTCGGGGCCAAAGTTAAGCCACATCAGAGTTTCCGCTGCTCTCCGCCCCAGTATTGTGTTTCCCATTTAAAGTGAGACCTGCCCGGAATAATCACATCTCGAGATCGTGTCTCCCTTTTGATCTTCCCAGTGATTTGCATAAAAGAAAAAATCCACCAAATGGGGCTTTATTGAACGCCTCGCCATCTCTGATAAAACTTTGGTTCGCATTAAGAAATCCCTTTCAATTCCACGGATTTGTTTGGGGCATATTTATTTCTTCTGTTTTGGGTTGCATGTCGTCAGGGAAAATTAGCTGGAAAGCAAAACACCTTTATTCAGCTTAAATCGATTGATAAACTATCCAAGAAAATTATGTTCTTCGGTTTATTCAGATGTGGAGAGAGATGACCTTAAATCACAATAAATTCAGTGTTGAGATAACACACCGAAATTCTACGTTCCCCGGCAAGTGCATCGCCGTCAATGGGAACCCCGAATCTCCGCCAGAAACATCCCAAAGTGCAAAAGTGCACATGTGCCCAGCTGGGATGACAACGGCATGAAAGAATCCAATTACGCAGGCCACTGGAATATTTTTGACAAGTATTCAATGAATTTCATTCGAGATTTGTAACCCTGAGCCCAGCCAGCCAGCCAGCCATTCAGCCAGACTTTTCCCAGGAAACGAATTAGAAATGTGTAAAACAGAAGTTGTTCCGCAAGCCGCAGTCGGTCTGGAGTGGAGGAGCAGCAAGTGAGTCGTGAAAAATATTCCCTTTCCTGCGACGGCATTACGGGAATCCTCCGCCTGACCGGAAGAGGAAAAATGATTTCCGGCCGGGTCCGGGCGGGGTGATAAAGAACTGCGGGATCCAAGAACTTTGCGTGCAATCATCGGGCGCCTTGTCAGTTAGCCCAACTCGGTGGTACTTCGCAGCAGCTGGCACTGCGACTGCAACCAATTCATTTCATCGAATTATGAGCCCGTTGGCGGGCTCGTGGCTCTCCCACCCATTCCATCTGCATAATTTTAGACATTACTCTCCTTCTAGCCGGCGAAAAAGTTTCACCTAAAAATGGTGAGAAAAAATAACTTTGTCAAAATGTTTGCTCAAACTTTTTGGCAGTAGAAAAAGTGTCTGGAGACGAGCCGAGAAGTGCAAAAAATTATCACTATTGTTGCAGATTTGTTAGGTGGCGCTGGAATTTGTTTTCGTCGTTGTTGCGGCTCTTGTTTTTGATGGAAGTGTGGCGACTCTGATAACCAGACGCCTTTCGGTGGCATCAGGCGGGTCCGGTTGTCTCTGTCCCGTCGTGCGAATGAAATGTAAAAAGTAATTTAAATAAATTATTTTTGGGAGACATAAAATATCCAGTTTGCATTAGAAAAAGGTGAGCTAAAATACAGAAGTAAAACAATATTTAAACAGAAAAGGATTTTACCATATGCATAAATTATACCTAAAATCAAAGCAAATAAATATATCTTGTCTTTACGATGAGTAGAAAAGTTCTTAAGTTTGAATATCATTATTTGAAAATTTCTCAAACGTTTCTCCCTTAAAAAAGAAAACACAATTTAGCAAGTTTTCGTGTAATTTACATATTTAAAAGCAACGATTTTTCAATCACTTGAGCCTGCCTTTTGAGCCTTTGTTTTGGGTTCCTTGAATGATTTATCCAACTGATTTTTGTAAATTTCCTTTCAACTGCAGTAGACCCTTGGCTGTGATGCTGGCCCCGAGGAGCTTCATCCTCGATTAACTGACTCGTGGCAAACTTTTGCCTGACAAATGATATTTAAATGAGCTGCATTTGAAAAGTTAACGGTGAACGGTGCCCAAAGCAAATGTCACAAAATTGACAGGATTCCCGGACTGAGAATGAGAAGAAAAGAAAAACTGACACAAGTCGCCAAATTAAATATGCCAAGAGGCAAAGGCGAAATCCGAGCCGGCCAAAAGAACACCAAACTTTTGGCTTGCAAACATTCCTAAACTCTTCAAACACCGCTCCGTCTCCGCTGCGGCCCGCTCCGCAGTCGGAAATCTGGAATCTGGCCCCTCTGATCCCGACTAATGTGCAACGATGGAAAATTCGCTGCTTAAACGGCCGGAGAGCCGGGGGCCAAGTGCTTTGGCGGCAACTTTAAGTCGCATTTGGTTTCCTAATGCGGCTCAGACGGCTTCCCACGCTGCGTCGTGGCAGCGCGTCGGGCAAATTGAAATGAAATTGAATTTAGCCCTGGCCCGCTGCCGGGGACAGTCCACGGGGGTGGGCTGAAAGTTGACGCGGGTGTGGCAGTTTTATTTACAACTATTCCTCATGTGAGCGTGCTGGGGAAATGCAAAAGAGTTTAATTTGCAATTTGTCGCCCTCATTCAACGCTTAACTTTTCACTCGGGCGGTGTTTGCGGTTGCATATGCAAATGCCTGGGCCCCGCATTCGCCCCCGTCACCTTACCGCCCACGGCAGCAATACCCCTGGTAGGGCCCGCAGCCCTGCATATGCGATAAAATGTACAAAGTTTTGCGCTAAGGCCCCACTTGAGTGGGGGCCCGGAGTTGTTGCCGGCTGCCCTCCACTGCCAGTTTGTTAAACGCCTTTCAACGGCGTGGTTAGCCAAGCGCAGACCTTGAAATGCCGCACACACACACACACACTGCCAGTCCTGGCCAGAAGCTAAAGCTGCCAAGCTAAAGCCGGTAGTTGGTAGCTAGCACTGGTAGCTGGTAGCCGAAGCCACTCGAGCAGCTAACCAGCCAAAGCAAACTTTTCTGCGGCAAACGCTTTAAAAAACCATTCCGCAAAAGTCATTCCGTAAGTTGGTCCTGCATCCTGACTACGCATCACACTCGCAAAATTTGTCAAAGGAAGTTATTTAAAAATTATAATATAATTCATAAAGAAATGTGCTTGGAATTCTAGGAAATTCAATTGAAACGATTATGTTTTCTTAAACTTTTATCAGCTTTGAAATCCCTGAAATTTAACTCTGAAAAGTGTTATTCAATCTTAACTTAATTAATTATAAATAAAGTTATACAGAAATCTATTTATATCAACTATATTCCCTTTTTTCGAGTGCACACACCCGCTTACATGTTGATTTAGCAAACAAAATGTTTTAATTGAATAACACTTTGGTGTTTCACTGCAGTTTCACTGGCAAGTTCAAGTGCGCCATTGTCCAACTGTGCGTATACTTGTCGAGCGGGTGCAACTATGCGTATGCTTGATGTGCGGCGGAATTGCTCCGTAAAATAAATTATTAATTGCCCAGACTTCATCAATCTCTTTAGCCCGCCGCAGGCAGGAATTAAAAATAATCGGCAACAACTCTCATTTGCGAAAAATGGGCGCTAAATATTTTCACACACTCAATATTCACACACACTCGCCCCTGCCTGCACCTGCCCGCCCCCCTCGATGGCTGGCAAACCTATCCATGCAAATTGAATAGCACGAAATTCAATTTGGCGTGGAACAAAAAGAAAACCGTCGACGGGCAAAACAAAGGCTAAAATGTGTAAAACATTTCGGTAATTTAGTTGAACGATTTGCATTTCCGCTGGGGGAATAATTTCTGCACTTTTGTGCCCAGTGACTGGCCAAATTGAATTGGCTGATAACAAAAAAGCTGGATGGATGGATATGAAATTAAAGCATTTATATGAATTTAATTAAATGGCGTTTGAATACGAAAACATTTTGCTTAAATTGTCGCACGCGCAGCAGCCCGGCAGCAAAATTTGCATTGATTGATGCCGTATTCTGTGATTTATTGAACCTGAGGTTTGTCAGCCAAACAATACCACCCTCCCCTTCAATTATAGCGATTGTCAGTCGGTAAGGACAATGCATACATATATGTACATACTCCGCCGGCATTCGTTTTGTATTTCTTTGAACCGCAGTGATTGATGTGGCCATGTTATCACCGAATACAAATAACTCCGGCTGCAGTCACCCCCGACATCTGTACGTATTTGGTCAAAACTCAATTTAAATTGCATTTGCGTTGCGCCCGTCAGCATGCGGCATGTGTCGCCTGTCATCGGGTCCCTTTTATTCGAACTATTATATTTATTCGTTTATCTAAACGAATCAACGAGAAGTGGAAGCAGCACCCACTAGATATCCGTGGTGTTTGTAATGGCTTCGCTCGAGTAGTCCTCCGAATCCGAGTCCGAGTCGGATTCGAAGGTGTTCTCTGGGATGTCATACAGCCGGACCATTGGCTTGTTGGGGTCCTTCATGACCAGGTACTTGCCGTCCGGCTGCTTCATCACCAGGTCGACCAGGCAGCGAAGGATGCCCCAGGCATTGTCCATGTTCAGGTTGATCTGTGTGGCGAACTCCTGCGGCTTGAACTGTTGCGTGCCCAGAATCACATGCCGGAGGTGGTCCCGCGGGCTCACCCTCGACACGTAGCCCAGCTTTAGTTGGTCGGACCCGGCCAGCACCGCCTCCACTGTCCAGCGGGCCAGCTTGCAGGCATTGTTACGCAGCTCAGAGGCCAGGACGGCGCCGCGCTGTGTGTCCAGCTTCTGGCGCCACTCGACACTGTTGGCCGCCTTTGAGTCCCACTCGTTAAGGGCCTTGATCGACAGGAACTGCATCTCACCGCTGGGTCCCTGGACGACACCGTTGTGCTTGCAGCGAGCGACCAGCACAATCCCGTTGCCCAGATCCCACTGGCGATAGCGGTAGGCCATAGAGGCCAACTGTACGCCCGGCTCCTGGAAGGGATTCGGTTCGTCCAACTTAAAGCGCGGCTCCTGATCACCGCTGCGCAGCACCTTAAATTGTATGGAAAAGAAATAATGTATTTAATTATGAGCCCGTCTTAAATTTTGTAATTAAAACCTACCTGTTGCCCGAAATTATGGTTGATTAGCGTAGCCTCCATGGCCAGGCTGTGGGCCGAGTTAATGGAGCCCTCCTCGTCCAACGGCGGATCCATTGAGGTCTCATTCACGGTCAGCATATCGAACCGGGCGTTGTCACGCTTATCGAAGAACACCTTTGTGCCCAGCTTCTCGACGACCACGTCCCAGGAGTAGATCGAGCGAGTGCAGCACATGATGGAGGCCAGAATCTCGTCGGTGGCGAAGACGTTGCCCATGGTCTTTGAGAGGCGGCGAATCACCGGATCATCGGTGGTGGTCACCATGTGCACAATACAATCCATCTTCAGAAGTGCGCGCTCGTTGCGCAGGTTAATCCGGTCGTAAACCTTGTCATAGTACTCCAGAGAGCCGCAGGTGACAATATCCAAGCCGTCCTTCACATTCGGCAAGGACAGCTTGAGGAGGCGCGCAAAGTCCAGCTCCTCGACGGACACCCAATCGGAGCGCACGGCGACCGAGGCCTCCCGAAGCCTGGAGGGAGCGTTCCGGCCGAATCGACGACCCTGAAAGCGGCGCGGCTCGCGACCTTTTCCGTACTTGATGGTATTTCCAGTGCCACCACCCGCGATCGGTCCGCCGGCCATGCCCCCAGGACCGCCGCCACGACCGGTGCGACCCCGGCCGCCGCGAGCAGTGTGGCGCATGTTGGGGCGATAGCGACCGCGTTGGTAAGGCTTCTGGGATCGAGAGCCCGTGGTGTCCACCAAATGGAAGGTGGCGTCGTCTTCCTCGTGGAAGTACGCATACTGGCCGCCGTTGCCGAACGTCGAGGCGTACTTGTTGGCATACTTTCGATCCTGCAGCGGCACCGTCCAATCGCAAATCTTTCCCAGGCGGTCGCCCTTGCAGAAGGGCTGGTAGGGCACGTCCAACTCTGTCACCTCGCACGGTCCCCAGCCGTGCTCGTTGTACTCCACCAGTGGCTTGATGAACGGTGCGTAATTCGACATGGTCGAGTCAAAAATCAAAACAGGAAAAATCAAAGAAAATTTAAGGAATTTAGCAATTTTCTGAAAAACCGATTAGTTCGCTCGAGCAGGAAAATCACACTGAGCCAGTATGTGCACTTCCGGATGGGACACCACGTTTTGGCATGACAGAAGACCCAGGGCAACTCAGAACAGGCCTACTGGGTTACCACATTTGTAAAAACTTTTGACAAAACGTCGGGCAACACTTGTTTCAATTGATTCCATTCTTCCTACAAAATCTTCTTCTCTACAAAATATAGAGAAATATAGAGACCATCGTTCATATCGATAGTTCGAAGCATTGCACTCATCCCTAAGTGTATCGATAGCTGTAAGCGTATGTGTCGTGCTTTTTATTTAACTCAAATTATATACAAATTTCTGTTGATTTATGAACGGAAATGAAAGTTGCCCGATGGTTTTAGCAGTTTTCGATGGAACTGCCCGATTAATTTTTTTTTAGGCCTAGTTGTTTCCCATTTCCTGTCACGGAAGAGTCGAATTCGAGTCACTAAAAGGAAATATTCAAGGCCGTTCCCCTGAGAAAAAAAATTTGGGAGTCAAAATGTGTTCTTGTTGCCGTTGTAAAGCAATACCTTGTACTTGTTCGTGTCTGTGGGCGTTTCGGGCCATAACCAACACCATGCTGCTCAGCGTGGCGACGACCCTGCTTATTCTGCGCATGCTGCTATAATTGAGGATGCCACGCATCTCCCCTTGCTGTATCATTTTTACAAAATCCTTCACGAATCGCCCGAATAAATGTTTGCTGAGCTGTGGAAACGGTGCAGGAAGCGGAGTAACTACTTCGGGATTATCACTGGGCAACGAACCCATACTCACCACAAACGACACCATGCCATTCACATTACTCTAACTTGGGGCCATTGTTCGCGGCTAAGTAGCGGGCAGGCAAGGAAACGACGGCACAATGCACTACACAATGGTGGCGAAGGACCTGTATGCAGGACCCGGTCAGAGCACGCTCCTGTCGGCTTCCTTATTCTCGGCTGGCTGGCTGGCAGCTCGAGCACCTTACAACAATCTCGTTAAGCGCAAAGGCCAAATTATAGTAAAACTAACAGAAGGCAAAAGGTAATCACATAAAAAGCTTGTTAGATAACAACGTGAGAAGCGGCGAAAAAGGAAGCGGACATCCTGCCCCCGGCTCATCCCCAAAAAGCAACATGTCGAGCGTGTGAATGTGTCTGGATGTGTGGAAGATGATATGGGGAGTGGCTGTGGTGTGGGCTTGTGGCACCAACTCCCTCCCAGTTTCCCAGATCCAGATCCCATTCCCAGGACACCGAGCTAAGCTTTGTCAGGGCGACAGGGTGTCATGTTGATGTGTGTGTCACTGGCAGCTGCTGCTTACATGGCCCAGCTCCAGATTCCCTGGCACTGACAAAAAAAGAAAGAAAGGGAAAGTTTTTGAAGACACTCACTTGTAGATATAAACATATACCAAATAGGGAATTGTTTTTACACTTGTTTGATTTGTTTCCAATCATAATTAAAGCAGACTACCCGCTAACCTACTTAGGCGGCATTTTTTTCTTCCAGTGCAGACTTAAGCCGGGCATCAGTGTGCGTGAGGCAGTGTGTGTGAGCGAGTGTGTGTGGATTATAATTGCCATGCGGCTGTCAGTGACTGCAGGCGGCACCTAACGGCACACAGCTGCAGATGTGCGGCTCGTGTTGCAATATCATTTTTAATGCAAACCGCATGCCACATTATGCAGCTGCATTGCCCCGTCACCGCTGCGGTTTCCCCCCGCCAGCCGCTCACCGCTTTCACAATTCAGGACTCCGCCTTGGCACCTCCACCTCCGCCTCTCATCTTCATCTGGCGTTGATGCTCCTCGCTTGTGCTGGGGAAAAAGCGGCAGCGGTTTAGCAAAGGAATATAGCCAAGAATAATGCCCTTGCACATAAGTAAGTACTTACCCGAGGAACAAAAACAGCAGTAACAACACAACTGCCACTACTACTACTACTACTACGGCATACAACAGCGTACTGTGTGCCACCAACAAAACTAACAACAGCAACAGCAGCGGCAGCAAAGTGAAAAACCGCTTGCATACTTTGCGGGGCTCGCGAGCGATAAACGACAACGAGCCCTTCTCAGAAGGGAGGGTATGCCACGCCGTACAAGATCCCCCCCAAAAAAGGGAAATTAAAAACACATTTTCACTACACAATTTATTTTGAAAATTACTCAGTGCTATCGCAGAGGATTGACGGCTTCTCGCCGCTTTCCATGGCGGCGAATATTGATAGCAAATCTTTGGTTACTTAATGCTTGGCCATTTGGGGGATGTAAGATGCGGCGTTTATTACTAATGACTAACTAATATTAACTAATGAAAATACTAATTCAGATACATAAATTAAATTGAATAATTATTATACTTTTACTTCAAAGAACTCTCCAACATAAATTTAACACAAGTAATCGCAAGTTCAGAGATAATGTCCCCATCAAGTTCAATCTTTAATACTCAATTTGCATGAAGCTATTTACTGAATCCAAAAAATTTACATTATCCGACACCTATCTGTTTATTTTCCAAGGGTCTCTCCCAGTCGGTCCATATTTTGTGTCCTGTGATTCCGTGTGGCTTCAACGCGCGTCGAAAGCTTGGGCTGCTGCTGCCGCTTTTGTGTTGCATAAAAATTAAAATTTATGCCAGGCAACTTGTGCAAAGCACTGCAAATGCCATTGTTTCCCACTCCGGCACACTCTTCCCTAGCCTACTGCCGCTGATGCTGTTTTTCTTCTTTGTTTTTTTTTTGGCGGAGGAAGGACATTCACGTTCTGGGTGGCTGCACTCGCCCACCCCTCGCCAGCTTGTCAAGCCCACTTACATTCAATTCATTCATCTCCGGCTGAAAAATGAAAATAAAAGCCCCGCCTACCCCGCGCAGGCCGCCTTCATAATTGCACAGCAATTATACATACTGCCGCCGACAAGATGGATACGTAATTAATAGCACATTAAATTGGGCCACAACAATATTAATTGTGCTGATTGATTTATGCAGGTAATTAACGCTTTAAGCAACCGAGGGAAATAAATTTCGACTCAATGGGAGGCGACGGCTTTTCCCCACCACTCATAATTCTCGTTACATCAGTCAAAATCGGTCAGTCAGCATGCACACAGGATAGGCCCGGACTCCACTCCTTAGGATCCCATTCGCAGCATATATCGTTAGATATATCAGACACCGATTCCAGAGCTGTGTCAGAAGTTTGTGCGGCTGTCAGAAATACACCAAGATGGAGCTGCCGGAGGGAATCCTCATAGGCTTCGGCAATCCCCTGCTGGACATCACCTGCCTTGTCGAGGACAATACGCTCTTAGAGAAATACGGTGTAAACGCCAACGCCGCTATCATAGCCGAGGAAAAGCACGACGCTCTCTTCGACGAGCTGATGAACATGGATAACGTCATCTTCTCGGCGGGCGGAGCCTGCCAAAACACAATGAGGATCTTCCAGTGGATCGTCCAGACCCCGCACCGAGGCATCTTCACTGGCGCAGTGGGGACTGATAGGCTGGGCGAACGCATTGGCAAGAGAGCGAGGGCCGATGGCTTGATGACCCTATACCAGTACAAGTCCGAGTTGCCAACAGGTAAGACGACCTTGCTCCTCTAATATCAGTTTTCTTTTTGACTGAGAAGCGCCTTCTTTGTTCCCTTATCAGGCTCCTGTGCCGTGATCATCAACGGGGCAAACCGCTCGATGGTGGCCAACCTGGGTGCCGCCTCACTATTTACCGAGGAATGGATGACGGTGGAGGAGAACATCTGCGCATTGGATCGCGCCCAGTATTTTTATTTCACTGGCTTCTTCATGGCCGTCTGCCCGACCGTAGTGGATCGCGTTTCCAAACTGTGCGGCGATTCCCACCGCCAGATGATCCTTAACTTCAGTGCCGTGTTCGTGCTGCAGATGCAGAAGGCTGCTCTGGCTCAGGTCCTTGAGAACGTGGACATAGTGATCTGCAATAAGGAGGAGGCGATTGCCTTCGCCGATGCCAGCATCTGGAAAACAAAGAACATATTTGAGATTGGCCCCCGAATTCAAGCCATGCCCAAGCGTAACAACCGTCCGCGCATAGTGCTGATCACGGACCTTACATGCCCAGTGCTCTGCTTCCAGGAAAATGACCGCGTCCTGGAGTACCCCATACCCAAGGTGGACAAAAAAAATATCATCGACACCAATGGCAGTGGTGATGCCTTTATCGGTGGGTTCCTGTCCATGTATGTCCAGAAAATGCCGCTGGACTACTGCATCCGCACCGGCATATTCGCTTCCCAGCAGGTCCTCAACGTGATTGGCGTCCAGGTCGAAAAGCTGCCCAAATTTAGCGATACGTGCATGTAAATATTAACCAGGAGTTTTATTTATAACACAGTTAAATGATTTCAAAGGATGTCCGGAATTCCAAATTACTCGTAAGAGCAAAAATAAACACCAAGCTCTGTGGATTCAGCTTGAGACATCATTTGCCATTGATTATATAGTAATAATTTAGATCTGCAATTTATGAAACTTAAATTTATAGAGCATTTCGGCTTGCCAATTAGTGGTATCACCAAACACAATCGTGTTGAGGCGAATAAATTCTTTACTTGATTACCAGCTTAACCAGCTCGCCCCATGAGCGATCAATATAATAATTTAAGGCACCGGTGGCAGACACGCCATCGAAGAGCGTGCGTCTGTCCGCCGGCACATCCTTTGGCCCGCACCTTGACTGGCATATTCATGCCGGCGAGCGTCCTGTGGCTCTCGGCTCTCTGCCGTTGGCTCCGACAAAAATAAATACATTTAAATGTATAAAACGCCCTTTTCCCGGCTGACTGCTCCTTGCCGCCGAGCTGTGGCTCTGCGAGAAAGGCAAACAGAAGTGATGTAAAAATATGCGTTGCATACTTTGCAGCGCCAATGTAAATTTCCGCCCCACACCGCCGGGCGGGTCTTTGTCTTTGGGGTCCTGGCATCTCCTGCCGGCTGCCTGCTGCCTGCCGGCTGTTGACTTTGGTCTGACAAAATATTGCTACCATTTCAGAGGCGAAGACGGAGAAGAAGCGAAGCTGAGGCAGCTGGACATGAGCACGTGCCAGCGGACAGTGGATGGAGACAGATACTTATTTAAGGACATTTTAAAATAGTTAAAGTCTTTGAGGGTCCACCCATAGTTGGGAATTTATTTTATAACTATTGCCAGCCTTTTGATTTTGTTTCAAATAATTGGTATTTGTGTCCTTATTAGTATAAACTAAGGTACAAGTTGATAAGTAAAAATTTAAGTAGAAATACATGATCAGCAGCCAAGACAAAGAGCTGTATCGATATATGGATGATTTTCCAGCTCAACAGAAACAATAAACAAAAAACAAACAATAAAATGCCTTTTCTTTTTTTAATATTCAAAGCTGTTGCATATTTCGTTTGTTTATAAAAATGCGATGTCGACCACTGTCGCTGGAAAAGGAGACAGAGGCAGGACGGCACTGTGAATGTCTTCCACTGATTAAAACGATGCGTCCTCGTGACAGCGATTTTTTCTCGTTAAATCCTTAAATGTCGCTTCGTTTATCGTGAGCTTTGTTTTTTAACTTTCACAGCGACCTCCTTTCCCTCGAAAGGAATCGGCTTCGGCCGCTGGTCGCTGCCAGAGCTCAAGCGATAATTTATGCATATATCCATGGTGATTTATGATATTATCCCCTTCGGCTCCCGCTCCATCTCCCGCTGCGCTTCCAATGCCCATCCTTCTCCGCTGTGTGTGCCCAGTGGCTCAGCGCTTCTTATTCACTTCTCCGTTCTGGGACACCGCGCAATTAGCTGTGGGAAAAATGAGCAGCAAACAGCAACTCAAAAGATTTCCTTTGTCCAAAGTCAAACAACTTAAAGCTGAAAAACTCCGTTCAAGGCTCCTGCTCCTGCTTCCATTACTTTGCATTCCGCGTCCGCAAACTTGAGCGTCTGTACGGACGAGAAACTGTAACATCACTAACTAAACCAAAGTGAACTGAGGGAATCTCGGCTAGAAAGTTTTCAGATTTGTCATATGCACATCTCCGAGCTAATGTTCTGACACATGGCCCCCCCGACCCGGGGCCACATGAGTTATGAGTTGTGACTTGAGAGGTGAGATCTCCTCAGACGGAATGCGGGCTGTGACAGCTTAATTACGGCAGCCGGGACTCAGATTCGGCTGCACTCGGCTCCGGGCGGGATTTTAATTAACTGGGCCAGAATTTTATTAAAACTGCCGCGAGACCTAATTTATTGGACGGGCAACGAGTGGGAGTCGGAGCCAAAAGTTTGATTTCAGGTTGAGTGAACAAAAGAAGGCTCGAATTTCGAGCTGAGCTAATTCCGGGTAAATCAAAAGTCAGATGAACATGTTTGGCTCCAAGATATAAAGCGATGGTGTATGTTTTCAAGTGAAAGTTTTATTTTTTCGCATTTCTTTCTCTTGTTTCAGACTGAGGCCTAATTTATGCAATTAAGTGATTTAATTTGATTGGGATCCTGCCAGCAAAAGGCAGGAAATTAGAAGTCCCTCTGAGGTGAAGCCATCGGCAAATGGCACTTGTCATGTTCGAATAATTGTGTGTGTCCTAGGGCGCTCGTTGAATAACACTAGACGGGAATGAGAAAGGGAATGGTGACGGGGGGATAGCTGCGAGCAGACAACAAACAAGCACGCATGACGTGGCGAGCAGCTCATAAAAATCACTCATACGCAATGGGCGACAGCAGCAATGGGCAGGACGCACAGGACTTGCAGGACAAGTTTCAAATGCTACTTGTAACTTTGTTACAACAGCCACCGCCGAGCAGTAAATGTTGAAAGTTGCTCGCCTCGTGTTTGTGCTGGCAATGGCAAAAGTTTCTTTCTCTGAGCCCTACACTTTGTAGCCAGCCAACTGTCGGCCAATGCCAATGTCTCGTCAGGAACCCGTTCCCAGAACCCGCAATACCCTTGCCCCCATACCTAGTTTCCCACTCATTTGCTCAGTGAGTCAGTGAGTCATTGTTCTGCAACCGCAATCTCGCAGACGTCCAATGAGCTCCTCCTGCACAGCGAGAAAATATTACTGAAGTTCGATAGCAACTTGGTCTTTAGTAAAATCAATGCGCGACATACTCATGAAGGTAATTTGTACCTTTTACCCCTTAAAGTTAAAAAAAGGATTGTTTACCTTTAATTATATTAAAATATCTTAAGAACAAAGCTAGGTATATCTAAGTATGTATCTAAAGATTTGTAGATTGCAAAGTTCGTGTATTTCGGTCCCAGTGTATCTTGTTGCAAGTGCTGATTGCCATTGCCGTCGTGCGTATTGTTCTGGCTGTGGCTTTGGCAGTTGCAAGTTTACACTGTGTGTGCTCTTGTGGATTATGTGAAATTATCGAAGATTTCCGGGATAATGGCGAATCGTGTCTCCTACTAATGCATGGCATCGATATGGCTTCGACCCGCAATTTTGCAGACCGAATTCGATTGAATTAAGCTGAAAGCATTTTCATTACATGTCACTGCCACATGGCCAAAATTAATTGGTAACTTTAGGAGCCGAGCTGTGCTGCTGCTAAATTCCCTTAGATTTTCTCGTATTTTAAACAGCTTTAAGCTCCCTTTCTGGTCTTGCATTTCCATTCCCCCGAGCAGCATCAATTGCAAAATTTCTGAGCCATTTGCATAGAGTTTTTCCCGGGTTTGCGGAGCGCCGGCGAGCGCTGTGGGGCCGGCGGTGGTAAAAGTTTTATGTTAGCAACGAAGAACGATAATTTGCAGCAGTTACAATATTTCATGGAATATCTCTTGGCTTCTTCCACGCCGCAAAACTTCAATAAAGCAGCAGCAATAAAAGACGAGCAAGATTTTTCCTTTGCTTTATGGCGGGTTCAATATTTTGACAACCGCAAAGTAACACAAATAATAGACAAATTTCCATTCTCTTTCTCTCTCTGTCTCTGTGGCCATATTTTTCCTCTGCCAAGTGTCGCCGACTGGAAATTTGTCAATTGAATAAATTGTGCTAAATATACATTTGTAATACATTCGAATATACATAAATAAATATGCAATGCGTCCTGCAATTGTTTGATTTCGTTCTCGAGTTTGTTCGAATTTTTCCTGTCGTCGTTGACTGCTGCTTTTGTGGCCACTCAACGCTAATGGACTTTAAAGTGTGTTCTCAAGCGTTCATTGCCAGATTCCGCCTCAGAGACAGACATTGGATATCTGAAAAGTTTCCTCCGAACTGCTCCGCTTGCATTGTTGTCGCACATATCACGCGTACGCCCCGTTGCAGTGCAGCTGCCTTGGACCAAATGCGAACGGATCGCCTTGGAACACATCCAAGAGCAGTCCCAATTCCAGGAGCAGCTGGCAAAATAATAAACTGCCAGCCAACACCAACCCAATCACAATTACATTTACACTCTCCGACCGACCGACCGAACCGGGCACAAAAAGTCTTCGGTGGCCCGTTGCCTTTGTTTTTCCAATTTCGCAAATGGCTCTCATGCATGTGCGAATGGCTGTGGGTTAATTAGCAATATCAGGAGCACTTAAATTCGGTACAGATTATAACACCAAAAGTTTCTCCATCCCAGACGGGCAGCCGGGCAGCCGGACTGTGTGCGCCTTTGTCCTGGCATCGAGTTCAATTCTCAAGTTGCTCATTTCTAGGGAGCGGACTGATTGTGTTTGCGGCCGAGTTGGCTATTCGATTGCCAAGTTTTAGCCTTTTTGCAGAAGCTGGAAATAGTTGGCTTTGGGATGAAGATTTGAACTCTGGCAATTCCGTGGGAATGTTGTGGAAGAGAGTATTTGAATAATTCCGAACCGGTCCAGTCTTTGCTCATTTAAAGTGCATCAGGATGCCGCAAAAAAATGCCTGACTACAACGATCAAAAATGCATTACCATAGTCCGAGGCGAACAACAAAAGGAGCGGCGCTGGCCAAAGAACACTAAATGCACATTTAAAAATAAATGAGCAACATTTTCGGAAATTAACTTTCAACAACATGTGTTGAAATGCATTTATCTTCCGCTACCCACGGCGAGCCCCTGCAAACTCCGGCAGGATACAAAGGAAGAAATGGATGAAACAGAGGTGGAAATTAATTTGAGCGCAAGAAAAAGAAGTGGAAATTATGAGTGGCTGCCAAATTGGGCTAAATGGGCCCAGGCAAGTGGAAATTAAATGGGGAACCAACTCGTACAGGAACAGTCTCGTTTCATTCCAAACCCCCAACCCGAACCATTGCCATAGCCATCGCTATCGCCTCCTATTCCCAAGACCACTCAAGCCTTCTGGTCTGGGCCCGGAGCCACTCGCATTATGATTGCATCATTTGGGGCTAATTTGCATTTAAATACTTGGCTGTGTTATTGTTCGAGTGCAGCAGGAAAACTTTTCACACAGGAGCTAGAGGCGAAGCTGGAGCTGGAGTTGGTGCAGGCCCAGCCCTGGGCCACTTTGGACAAAGTTATGCCAAGTCAAGGATATCACGAAAATTGTCCTGCTACAGCCGGAGTCGAGCCGGATAACTTCTGTTAATGCGTTTGAATAATGAATGGGATGCGGGGAGCAGGACAGGGAAGGAGTGTGCCCCGGAGCCGGGTTCCGGGCCACATCCTTGCACCTTGGATTCGCCGAATAATCCCGCAGTCCTTAGCAGATAACAATGTACAAACTGGCGCCGTCGGCTTCCAGCCGTTGATGGTCATTACTTAAAGCGTCCGTCCGATGCAGAAACGCGATAGCTGAGCGCCGGCAAAGGAAACTCTAAGAAAAGATGGCAGCATTTTGAATATTTAACCCAATAATTAATAATTAGGTAATCTAAGAGATTATAGACAAATGTGATAATAAATATAAACTGTTTTTCTAAACCATTTCGATTAATTTCCTTTGTACTTCCATTGCATGATGTAATTCCGTTGTTAATCATTAAAGCGGCATAGCCTTTTATTATATTTCTGGACCACATATTTTATCCAAGTGTGGTCGAGTTAAAACTGGCGGCCATCTGCCTGGTGTAGTCAAGTAAAGCGAAGATTTATTGAATCGCAAATGAATCATTTCTCTCAACTCTTTGGCGCTGGGACCTGCTACCAGTTCTTGCTCTATCTCCATCGCCTTGGCCCGCCCATTTTTGGTGTCTACAACAAAAACTTCTGTACAACAACAGCATTTTTCCGTTCCAATATATTTCGTGTACCAGGCGAACAGAGAGATTTAGAGCGACGATGCACCGTGGCTGATCTATGCAACGACGTCATTGATAAAGACGCGTGTGGGAGAGAATCTTTTATAAAAACAAATGGTCAACGTTCTTCTGCCTTCTGAGGGCCTGGTGCAAAAAAATTGATTTGTTCAGGTAAATGTTATAATTACCGCCTCGATCTTTGTACAACAACATATTTACAACAACGAACTTCCACTCAAATTCATCGAAATAATTACAACTCATAATAATACATTTATTTTACGCATACGTGTTCTTTCTCCATTTCGTGTACCAGGCAAGCAGGAGAGCGTCTATGCACTGCCGTTGATCTCTGCAATGATGTCATTTATAGAGAGGGATGTCAGAGCAAAATTTTAATAAAAACAGATAATCGACCTTTTGCTACACTCTGCGCGCCTGGTATATGAAACCATGCATTTCATAAAATTGTACGGACAAAGTCGGGGTTGGGATCTTGTTGTTGCCTATAACAACAACAATAATAACAACAAGAACAAAAACAAGAACAACAACAATAACAACAACAACAATAACCATTTTTTTTAACAACATTTAAGAGACAAAATATTAAGAAATCGACAAACAAATGCTCCGTTTCCCATTTCGTTTAACAGGCGAACAGAAAACAGAAGAGCGACGATGGGCTACAGCTGATCTGTGCAATGACGTCATTGATACGGCTAGTGGTTGGAGGGAGCGCCTCGTTTGAAAAATTATGGGCGTACCCCTTTCTCTTGCTCTCATTTCGTCGCACTTTTAATAACTTCTAGAAAAGTTTTATGTCTCTCGGTGGCAGCAAACTTGTATGCTGCTGCAGCGAAGCAAAAAGTTTGCGTGTGTTTGGCACTTGAAACTTTACTTTCGCGAGATCAAAAAAGTGCAGGCTGCACGGAGAGACTGGGCTATATATATACCATAAATGTATATATATATATAGGAAGAGCTGTATGTGTATGTAGGCAAGGCAAAATCGGTGGAAAATAATCGCGTCAAGTATTTAAAGTGGCATTAAAAATATTGAAAAACTCGATAAATACTTGTTAAGTATGCTGCTGTTGCTGCCAGATAATCTGTCCAGGGGGCCGCCGTTGGGGGGGGTAGTTATGCTGGTGCAACGGTGCGTATACGTGTTCCTGCACTTTATAAGCGGCTTCAGCTGGCTTTCAGTTGCTCCTGCTCTTGGAAATCTCTTTCGTCGCTCTTAATGCGATGAAAGTTGCATAAGTTTTGGAAAAGCCTAAGACAGCTTTAAGAAATAATTCAGGGCAATCAATTAGTAAATATTTAAATGGGAAATGGCTTAGCAAGTGTTTTAAATTTCTATAAAAGTGCTGGCAAATACCTTTGGCATATAGTATACAATTTAATGGATTTATTATTATATATTCATTATCATTATAATTTGTTTACAAGTAAAACATTTTAAGGCTTTCATTATCAAAAAAAATGTTCCATCGATTACTGCTAATTTTGTTTATTGTGTCCAAAAATAGTTAAAATATTTTCATCTTAAGCCACCGCTGGCTTTTGAAATGCCAAATTGCCAGCTCTCTTTTATGCCCATCTGCACTTGCAACCTCGGCTGTCACCGCAAATGTGTTTGCCAAAGATCGCACAAGATTCTGATGCGATTCATTAATTCCATTCATTGCGCCAATTACTTTTGCGGTTCCGAGTGCGAGAGCGATATCTGATACATATAGCGGGGGGAACGCAACAGATGCAGATACATCTTAGCCGGCAATGCTGATGAGGTGCGGCAGCTTATTCAGTTCAGGCAATTGATTTGCCAATTTGCCAAATAAACAGACGGTAGTGCTGCACACTCTGAATGCGGGTATTCGCCTCGGTGCGCCGGTCTATCAATTACAGGGCGCAACGAGACGCAAGACAGACAGCTGGGAAAATTGGAAAATGTTTCTCTCGGGCAGCTGCTAATTGGGCTCCATCTCCACAGTTTTAATTAGGCAACGCAATTGAGTGATTGCCCAAATGAATGGGCACTCGCCGCCGCATGTCGTTCGGTATTCGAGCAGTGTTATCAGTTGACAATTGTTTGAACACCTGTTTATTGTTTGCACCTGAGAGATACTTTTTGAAATTATATTTTTGAAATGTGTTCAGAGAGCAAGCAGAACGGTGGCTTGAGGTGTCTTTTGGACCGACTTGCAGACATGAGCCTCTTTAGCTCAGTGGCAGAGCACTGGTCTTGTAAACCAGGGGCCGTGAGTTCAATTCTCACAAGAGGCAAAGGTCAATTCGGCTTTTTTTTCTATTATTTTTGGCGGCACCCGGGCAAAACTATTCCCTGATTCGTGCATATTTCATGCCTGATTGAACTGCTGCAGCGTCGCGTTCGGGCGTCCTCAATCAGGAGTTGACATTTTCGTTATTTGACTTATGCAGGCGAGGGGATCATTTGCCGCTGACTTCTCCCCGAATCCCCATTTCCCCGCCTAGACAAGTCAATTGACTGACGGCAGAAAATTGTCCCTTCTCCCGCCGCTATCAGGGATTCTGCGAATGTTTACTGTGGTATAAACAGAGGTCTTTCGGGGTAATAAATCCTACACCATTTTGTGCTGTAACAAAAATAAATGTACCTAAGAAACGCCTATTTGGTAAGAGGTAAGTTGTAGTTAACTGGGAATCTAGCTAAAAATATTATAACCTATTTTTTTTGTAGCCTAATCGATTATTCTATCCACTGTCCGATTGCCGGCACACCGAGATGCAATAATTTGTGATGCCGTTGACGTTTGCCACCTTCCCCAAACTCCAAGCTCAGACCTCGATCCACAGGACCCCCCGCCCTGACAGACACCACCCGCAAACACACACACACACGCACAGCGCGGAACCGCATGCCGAACGATTCACTTCCGCTGAGATCCTTTGGCAACTTCATCATGCGCATATTCACAGTTCATAAAACCGACTGGGGAGCGGGGGAGGACTGGCTCGGCAGGAGGACTCGAGCAGGGGACAGGACTGACAGCGGCTCAGTAAATCGAAATAAAAATTTATGTGCACATGTTTGAATTTATTGCCCGTCTTTGGGTGCCCGCCATCCCTGCACGGATCCCGCGGATGTGGATGCGAACGTGGATGTGGATCCGGGCACAGATTGCGAATCCTTGGCGGCGCTCGCTTGCGTGTGTAAATGTTATTCAATCGAATGTGAAATCATATGAGCGCTTGCTCTCCACTCATAAACATTTTATTTACCTTTAATTTCGTGAAAAGCTTCTTTTTGTGCGGCCCCCGTGATTTGCCAGGCACGACGCGGATACGACGCCGCTCCCCTGGCCAATTCTATGCGTGCGATTTTTATGACTAAATAAAATGATTTTTTATGCCGTGGCATGAGGAGTCGCGGCCCCTGACGTAAAATGGCAATTCTTTGTTTACCCGATGAAAGTGTTTAGCCATAAACACAGAGCGACACAGTGCCACTTGAGTTATGGCCGAAATTCCCGCCCCAAACAGGCACAATATTTTTATAGCCGAATTGATGGGATGCAACCGTTAATCAAATGTTCGCGGCAATTGTTTCTAGGCTGTAACTTCAGCGGTAAATACTTCAAAAGGGATTTGTTACAAGGACGTTGACCCAATGAAAGGAAGTAGTATATTTCAGCTGAAGGAATAGCTTATCAAAAAAATAACATTTGTAATGGAATACTTCCTACAAAAACTCAACAGATATGTCGTATCTTTGTATTCTATTCAATCGATCCTGATATTTTTATAAATATACATTAATTTATAAAGATTTGTTTGGCTAAGCTCAATTAAAATCAGACCCACAATTCCCATCAAGATACGATTTTATTCATCAGCGATATCTTTATTTGAGCAGCGAAGGTTGTGAGCGACTTCCAGCATGTATTTAAAGGAACAAATCAATTCAAAAAGGATCAGCCGAGTCCCTAACCTAAAAAACTTAAACTTAAACTTGGATGTAATAGGCCGAGGATGCGTTCTCAGTTCTTCTTGGACAGGGCGACGAACAGGTCGCGGGCATATCGGCGCACGGCCTTACCGTTGTGGTTCTGCGGAATCTCGTCCGCGAACTGGACGCCGGCGCGCAACTGCTTCTGGATGTCGGGAAGTCGCTTGGCCACATGGTCTATCACCTGCTGGGCAGTAAGGTTGGCGTTCTCCTCGCGGACAATCAAGGCGCCGGGCACATCGCCCTGCGTCTCATCGTAGACGCCGATGACACAGACGCGCTTCACCTCCGGCAGCTCGTCGATGACAGCCTCCACCTCGGCGGGCCACATCTGCAGTCCCTTCCACTTAAGCACCTCCTTCTTGCGGTCCGTCATGTACAGGTAGTCGTCGTCGTCGAAGTAGCCCATGTCACCGGTATGGAACCAGCCCTCCTCATCCTGCATCTCCTTGGTGGCCACGGGGTCCGCAAAGTATCCGTTCCAGTTGAAGCCGTTGTGGACGATGATCTCGCCCGTCTGGTTCGGGCCCAAGCTGTTGCCGTCGTCATCAACGATCTTCACCTGGATGCCCGGCAGTGGATTGCCGGCCGCCGTCAGCTTCAAGTGTCCATGGTTGAATACGATGAAGCCCACTTCGGTCATGCCGTACGAGGAGTTGAGAACTCCATTGGGCGCCAGCTTCTTAATTCGCTCGACGGTGGGCTGCGTCATACGGCCGCCACCAAAGTTCAGCTTGGTGAGGCTACCCAGTGCCTCCGGCGTGGCAGTGGGGCAGTCCAGCAGGGAGCAGCAGTGCTCCGGCGGAATCAGAGCGTACGTGATGCGGTACTTGCTCACCAGGTAAACGAAGTAGTCCGCGGTGAAGGGCTTGCTGCTGATGATGCGGGTGCAGCCGTTCACGGTGCTGAAGATACTTGCCCACAGGCCCGTGATCCAGTCCAGGCTGGCCGAGATGAAGATGGTGTCGCTGGAGTTGACGAAGCTGCAGAAAAATATACATATAGGATAATGTACTACTTCTATTATTAAGGGCTGTGGAAAACCAAACTTACACAGTCTCCTGGATCAGGATATCGTTGGAGATGCACACAGCCTTGGGCATGCCAGTGGTGCCTGACGAGGTAAGAATGGCCACCGTCTGCTTAGGTCCTTCCTTCAAGGGCGTCGGCCTAATGTGATTGAAATAATAGCTTATATATCCCAATTCAGCAATTTTATCCCTTATGCCACACTTACTGGTAGAAGAACTCGGTCTTGGTGGGATGCAGCAGATCCTGTATGCTGAGGACTCCATCCTTGGTGCCGGTGGTGAGGATAATCTCTGGCTTGAAGTCGCTGGTGGCCGAATACAACTTCTCATAGTGCACAGCATCAGTGAAGATTATCTTGGGCTTGGAGATGGTGTACAAGTGCTTGAGAGTGGCTGCAAGTTAAAGAAGAATACGAAATATTGAATAAAACTACTCAGAATATCATTTAATAATGAAATAGTACTTACATTCTTCGAGAATCGGGTTCGCCGACTGGAAGGGTGTTCCGTGGAAGAAGCAGGCCACCGCAATAGGCATCACATAGGTGGTGTTCTTGGCGGAGATGCCAATGATATCCTTGTGGTCCAAGCCACGGCTCTTCAGGTGCTGAGCGATACGAACGGCCCAGCTAAGAGCCTGGCCGAATGTGACCTCCACGCCCTCGGTGTCCGAAATCTGGCAAAGTCACAAGGCAGATAGAAAAGGTCCTGGTAGCAGGAGGAGCGGATGCAGTCCGGTCTCAACTCACCTGACAGACGTTCTGGGGCCAGTTCCTCATGTTCCTGAAGATGACACGGCCGAGGGAGGTGTCCGGCTTGAAGGGGCTGTACTGGGGCATACCCTTCCAGATCCGCTTCTCGGCATCGTAGCTGCAGGGTAACTTGGACATGTTTGCTGTGAGAGTTGAGAGTTTGAGTGCACACCCGAAAAATCGGCCAGTATCTGTGGCCTGTCCAGGCGGCGGGCCTACTTATAAAGACGCGGATCCCACGGGGCTTATCGCCGGCGATAAGCATGGCCTAGGTTAAGTGCAAGGTATCAATGAAAGATAAACTTCAGTGACCAAAGTTGGCCGCATGTATGCATATATTATTCGCAGCTATCGGATAACTTGTGCGGGCTTCTTTAATTGAAGGGTGTCCTTAGTCATGATAAGCGTGATTAAATTTTGGCCATTGACCAATGGCAGTCAATGGCAACGACCATCCAGCCCTAATTGCCCCACAGTTATATCTTCGTTCCGGTTCTCGGATTCCCCTCTATCTGTGCCTTATGTAATCGGGGCTGTTGTAGCTCTGGGTCACGTTAACAGAAAGGAAATAGCTGCAGACAATTCTATTTATAAACACCCGCCCTTGGGGCTTTCCGAGCATTCAAGTCCAGTGTCAAAACCCATGACAAAGATTAATATCGCAAGCATTTTCTTTTTCCTGAGTGTATTTCGATAAAGACAAGACCCGTGGGGCGTTCATTCAATTGCATATCAAAGAGATTATACAAGCTTTTCGAGGTTTGGTAAACACAACATTGGACTTTGTACCAGGAGTACCGCAAGACGTCCGAGTTCGTGGTATCGGAAATGAAGTGGAAAGTTTGACCATTTTTTACCCAACATTTTAATTAGTCACCAGTGGATTATCGGCATTGACACGCGCTTTTAAGGTGCTCAGTTGGGGTTATTCTGAAACCGATATGAATACGGCATGATATCCCATTGAGCGTTGCCATGATAATTAGGGAAATTCCCTCAAAGCGAAATCTGCCCAATTCAGCGCAATTCAATGGGTTTCCTTTCGGCCAGCCCTCAGTGCGCTTTTCACGTTTTATTTTTCCCCTTTTCCTGCGCTGCGGCTGACAAAAAGTTGGTGCAGCGAGAACGTTATTTAAATACCTTGGCGAAAAAGTTCGCTCGCAAGATATTTGCAAACATCTGTTTCCTGATTTTCCAGCAACGGCAGTCGGCATTCGGCAGGGAAAATCAACTTTCCGTTCCCGGTGGCACGTGAACTAAAACCAAATTCTGTGGCAGGGCTGCCAATGATGAAGTTCGGTTGTGGATGAAGTTCCACGCCCGACCAGACCGCTGGTTGCCCTTTACTATAAATTGGGAATTTGATTAAATCCGATATTATATAATTCCTGATATTATATATTCCTGGTTGCACTTGGAATTTCCGTTTTAATTAAACTAAAAATCTATAACGATGCGATTTTATTAAAGTTAAACATGAAAAGGATTAGCGTAAGGGAACTCCCCTATAAAAATAGATGTTATCATATGATTAATTATAAATCCTCGTTTATTAAATTGAAAGTATAAATTTACCAAAATATCTAATGTAAACATAGGACAGTAATTAGTATTTAATTTTATTAAGGCCTTAAGCCATGTTCTTAAGATATTACTATACTTTAACTTACATGTACCTTTAATTAAAATTATAATTTATTTGCAATATATCTACATATTAAAATGTTTATCTTTTCTGAGGAAAGTAGCAAACCGGTTCAGGCATTACAGACTATGTACTTTGATTTCATTGTTGCCACCATCACGCTATCTTATCGATGTATATAACTTTACCTGGAAAACCAATAGTTTTTAGTCGAAACTAATGTAGGCAGACGTCACCAATGCCCGGGATTTACACAGAATCGGAGGAAATGAAAGTTGATAATCGCTATGGCCAAGGGTATTCCGCAGTTTGGGTCTTGGCGCATAATTTGCTTGGCTCGGCATGAATGAAACTATTTTTGTCGCTGCGGCTCTTGTTCGATTCTCAAGATACCCGTACTTTAAGGGACTGCCAGTTGGTGGAAATCCGCGGAGCCATTTAGTTGGGTATTCTTATGGCGGCTAACTAGCCAGCTCGCCAACTGGCCAACTGGCCAACTGGCCAACTGGCTAACTGGCTAAGCTAGTTGTTTGGGTTTCCCGCCCAGTGACTCGGGGCTGTCCATCCGTTGGGGCTTCGCTCTATTTTCCTTCGCTGAATTGCTGGCTCTGCAACTTATTCGCATTCTGTTGCAGAAACTGCGTTTTTTCTTTTGCTGCAGCTCCACCTCTTGCAGTTCAGTGTGTTATTATGCACTGCTTTTTTCCTGGTCCCGCCTTTTTATTCGTCCTTTTTCCGTGTCGCTTCTTTGGCCCGTTTCCTTTGGCTGCTTTCCTTCTGCTGCTGCACACAAGTTTTTCATTTGTAATTCAAGATGTCAGTCAGCTGGGAGAACCAAAACTTAATTAAAGTTCCGCACAGTTACAGAGCCAGCTCCTAGCTCTGAGCAACCAGCTCCTCCTGCTCATCCCCGTAGATCTGTCCCGACCTTATGTATGTATTTAGCTAGTCCCGGGGAAAGTCCGCCCATTTCGTTTAAATTCAAAGTGTCTGTCCGACTCCGTCTCGGAGTCCTTCAGCTGCAACTCTCAGCCGGAGCACCTGCAGCGAATGTCCGTAGCGGCAGGACTTTGTTGCCCTTGCCTCCGGCAACGGGTCACCTGTCGCCGTCCTCCCTCTCCTTCTCGTCAAAGAGCATGTGAAAGCGTAATTTTATGAGCTTATTTCATACTTTTCACTTCTAATTTGGTTTCATGCTCGTTGCCATGTGCAGATTCCGACTTGTTGAGTCCCCTTGGGAGAGATTGGGCGTGCTTGGCGGAACAGGGGGCTTTCCTTTTCATTTCGGTAGCCGGCTGCTGATATCGGTTTCACTTACGGCTCACCATAATATAAAACATCTAATTTAATTAGGTGCCACCGACCGGAGTCCTCCCTCTTGTCTTCTCTTCCCTGCTGCCTGGCTCCAGTATCTAGCATCTGTGGCAGCAGCAGGAAAAGTAGCAGGACTCATTATGTATGCATTGAGTTTCCAGTGTCCAGTGTCCAGTGTCCTGTGCCAGCGCCAGGGAAACTTTTTGATAACTGTAATTAGCATATGAAGAAATCAGACTCGGACATTTTTTTCTTTTTCTTTGGAACGCAGGCAGGTGGAAGGCCGTTAAATGTATTCCATTCCGATTAGGCATCCACCTGCTGAGCTGTGGCAGTAATTAAAGATGGAAGTTAAGCTGAGGTGGGCGAGGGAAAGAGCCTTGCTGGTAGAATATGCACGCAGCTGTGTAGTTATATTAAAGGCATTGAATTTCTGGTTAAGTTTGCTTGGAGGAAAATGTTTACAAAGAAATGCTAATAAAGTGGATATTTCAGTATTAAGATAACTTAGTTATATGTATTTATGGGACCAGTTCCATAGAAATTCAAGAAAATTAAAGTTTAAATCTATTTCATCTAGTTGAGTAATTGTTTAACTAATCCAATTTTGTGTAAATCGAAGGCCTGTTTAATTTGAGTATGGAGAAGCACAAATGGAATAGTTCCTTCCACATAAAGTCCCTGTAAGAATTTAATTACATCATTATAAATGGAAATGCTTAGTCTGATTTGCTCTGTTCCAAATATCTTCCAAAGGCAACATGGCGTATGCTTGATTTATTGAATTACTAAAATAAGCGTTTATTTCCAACCAAAACTATATTTGTGTATTACTGGTATTTCTGTTTATGCTGTAATCTATTCTATTCCCTTGAGGCTATAATTAATTTGTACATTTTCATTTAAATAAACCAAACGTGTAAATCCTTAGCTTACTTTTATGGGTCTTACCTTTCCCCGTAAGTTGCTTCCTCTGGGAGTTACTTAATCCTCAGGTAAGTCATGACATCATTCTGCTGTGAGCAACTTAACCATTTATCCCTGATTCAATTTGCTGCATTCATATATCTACGATTTCAATCGCCCTTCTTACCATATCTTGGCCATTGAAATCCGAAAATCTCTCTCTTAGCCCCAGAGAGCTGCCGGCATTCTCGTTGCATCTATAAATACCGTCTTGCTGCACCGCCCGTATCCGTGGTCTACGTCACTGAGCCGTGGGATTATCAGCGTATTGCCATCCACTGGCCATTGGCAGAGCAGACCAGAAACGCGAGGGGTTGCCAATGTCAATGCCGTGGCCTTGGGCGGGGTGTGGACATGGCCAAATGCAAATGCAGACCCCGAAAAGAAAATCGTAAACGGAATGAAAGTGCCAAACAGTGGCGGCAAAGGCACCACAAAATAATCCCACAGTCGCCGCCAGGGAGCCACTTCCCATAGCTTCCGGCCGTAAAGGGGGGGAGCGGAGCGTTGCCAGGGCGATGATTAAATCAGTTAAGAGCCATTGGCCATTGGCCATTGCAGCCGCAGCCCGTTTGCCTAACCACTCTCACCTTCACACCCAGAAAAGCGAAAAAAAAAACCAACAACACTGTCTCCTCTCTCTCTGGCTTCCGCCGTCGGCTGTTGTTGTGCATTCTGTGTTTTGCTCTCAACGTTTATTTTGGCCTTCTTTTCCTGGCCAAATGATTTAATTTCATGCACTTCGCTTTGCGGCTGTGGGGATGCTTATTAGTTGCAATTTGCCAGCCGCGACCAAAGTTAGCTCGTGCCGAAAACCCACAACCAGGCCAGAAGCAAACCAAACCAAATAAATTAAATAGACGGAATAATTGCTGCCCGAAGGAGTTGATACTTGTAAGATGGGCAAAAATAAGGGTGGCGGCGGCGGAGGAGGAGGAGGAGGAGGTGGCGGCGGAGGCGGAGGGGGTGGCGGCAATGTAAGCAATATTTGTGTTATGCAACTTGCGTACTAATTGTGAGTTAAACCACTGATAATCATCGTAATTCCGTTTGCTTTTAGTCCCAGAACCTATCTAAATATTGCAAGATAAATATTTCAATTCCTTGTTGGATTTCAACAACTCAAAATAACAAATTAAAAATGTCAGAAATAGTTGTAGATTCGAATTTCTTAGGTAAAGATTCTTCTAATTTGATTTGAATAAGGAAGTTCATTGTTCATATATAACATTATTGCAAGTCTTCTCTTCAGAAGAATACTTGGTTTTTTTTAACAATTTAAATACAAGGTCTCAGTATTATTTTAGATTATTCTTATAGCTACTTTTACCCTTTAAATTTGGGCACTCAACCACCTCCCATTGCCAACACTACTAACCTTTTTCTCATTAACTGACTTTGCTCGCAACCTTAAACAACCGTGGCTCATTATTTGCCAAGTCACAGCTCAAAGAGAAATCTTTCCGTGTTTCTTCTGTGCCCACAGAAAAAAGGAGGCGGCGCCGGAGCAGGAGCAGCTGCTGGAGCCGGGGCGGGAAATAAAAACAAAGGCGGCGGTGGAGGCGGTGGTGACAAAGGTGGAGCCAAGAAAGGACCAGAGCCAAAGGCAGCCGCAGGCGGTGGTGGCAAGAAAGGAGGCAAGAAATAGCAACGGTGGCAAACATCAAAGCGCATTAAAAATTACAAATTTAGAATTAAGTTGAAATTAAAGATGGTATCAGGGAATATGTATCTATAATATATATATGTGACATTTTACAAATGTTTACGGGCTACAAGCTACAGGCTACACAGGTTACAGGTTAAACATTTCGAATGCTCAGCTCAACAATGGAACAGTTGCCTCCAAATTCCACTCGGATGCACTTCACGGGCCACTTGAGTTGGCTTTTCTAGCGAAACCACTCCTGGGACATCCCGAAGAAGGAGGCAGCACTCGACTTGGACTTGCTGCCGTCGCCCTTGCGGGCGCCACTGCTCCCGGACTTCCGTGTCGGTGTCGTTGTCGCGGCCGCTATCTGGGGGTAGAGATATAGGGAATTGGCGAAATGTTATTAATTAATTAGTGCTATTAATTGGTAGTTTGTCTGATTAATCTGTTAATTTGCGGTTGAACTCTCAGATTTATGGCAAACAGAAGGCAGACATAATTAGGGAACGATTTATACCGGCGGAGATCGCAGCTAATTACAAAACATGCGAGAAACGACCAAGGAGCCGAGCCGAGCCATAAATTAACGTTTGCCCAGCGATTTGATTTCAATAATTGCAGCGATTCATTAATTAGCATCTAAGGCACACTTAGCTACACACACAAACGATACACACACACACAATCAGGCTGCCGATGTCCTGGCCATCCACTTGGAAATTTTGGTTTCGGCTTCGAGCCTCGAAACTTTTGCCAAGCACTTGCGGGCGAAGTGGAGAGCAGCAGGATGGGCGGAAAGTTGCACCTAATTAAAATTTGTCTTGCGGCATTCTGGTTTATTTATTGCTGTCCGGGCCAAATTAGTTTAATTAAACTGCGGCGTCAGTTTGAAGAGCATTCCAATTCGGAAATGAAGCATCCATCCCATAAGGGCCCTGCCACTTCCCCAAAAGCTAGCAGCATGCAGCATGCAAAACGAGTAAAGGTAACGAAATATCAACAAACAAGTACAATTCCTACCCAACCAGAGCAAACGATGGAACTAAGTAGTGACTTAGGATTGCAATAGAACGAAATCCTAGGAGAGAAACGTTGGAACAGATAATTACAGCTCGATAAGGTTTGCAAAAAGACCTAAAGATATCTTCAAGCCCCATTCACTTACTTTCTCTGCCGGCTCTGGGGCTAAGATCTTCCGTTCGCTGCTAGTCACTCCGCCGGCTGCCTGGGGCATCACAATGGGCAGCAGGGGGAACCACAGCGAGGTGGATCCGGACGAGCTGAGGCACAGAACATTGGGATCGGCTTCGTGGGCCAAGGCACTGCTCTGGCTGGAAGCTGCTGTCGATGGCGTCAGCACTCCCAGTTCGCCCTGCAGGCGACCCGCTGCCCGGGCCACATGCGAGGTGATGTGCTCGGCGAACAGCTCGAAGTCGAAGGGATCGATGCAGTCGCGCAGCTGATTCTGCTGGGCGTGGATCTGATCGTAGATAAGCCGCTCCTCACGGCTAATGGCGAACACGCGCTCCAGGAACTTCAGATCAAAGTACAGCTGCAGGGCAATGTTCTGGCTGGACTTGGTGCATTCCGCCGCGGCGAGTCCTTCGTAGTGGGAGAGCAACTTCCCCAAAAGACGCTGATTGAAGGCGTGCAGCACCTTGGGGGGCAAGGTCTGCGGTACGGCCAGATTCAGTGCCTGAATTAAGTGATGCAGATACGTTTGCAGAGAGAGGCGCGGCTGGCTGGGAATGCGAATCGTTGATTGGACACTCTTGTCCTGCTCCTCGTCACGCTGCTCCAGAGTCAGGGTCTGCCAGAGCTGAAAAATAAGTTGCGAAATATATAAATGTTGCTTTTAAGATGATATTAAATATGTAGTTACCGCAAAATCACTCAAGACCACTTCGTGGTTGATCACCTTCGGCAGCTTGTCCTCGCAACTGTGACCCGCCAGCACATCGTCCACAATGAGCAGCCAGAAGGTGAGCATTTCCTCCTCGATGAGCCCACAAATGCGCTGCCAGTGCTCAATGCCCACACCAGCCTGGTGCGACGTCCACTGTCGCCAACTGGAGGGTTGGCAGAAGCACAGCTTCAGGTTGGGACACAGCTCCACCAAGGCCAGACTATTCCTCAGAGCCAGGAGCAGAGCGGGGCGTTCCTTTAACTGCAGGCCCTTCAGGTTGGTCAGATACTCAGTGATCTGCTCCTGGGCCGTCTCGCGCAGGAATGTGATAAGCGAGAGTTTGTCCTCCGACCGCGTCGTCTGCTCCTGGAGCATCACATTCAGCTCCTGGACTATATCAGCCAGTTGTGAGTCGAACTGCTTGCAAAGCTGAACGGTGGCACCATCGTAGCCCTTCGTCCGGTTGGCCAGTCGCTTCGGTTGATCGCTGAGCGCCACCGCCAGGCTCAGCGGTAGATCGTCGCTCTGCTCCCGCCAGATCTGATGCGGCGCCTGTGCCTGTCCGGCCTCGATAAGCGCCTGCACCTGGTCGTAGGTCTGCTTCATGGCCGCCGCACAGCTGCTGCGAATGATTTCCCGCACTCGGGCGTTGATCAGCGGCACGTACTTACGGGCGTAGAAGTCCAGCTGGCTGGGCTCCAAGTGCAGCTGCTCTTCCAGGCGAACGAAGTCGGGCCTGCCATTTGATCTGGCTGCCGACTTGATGTCCTGGATGGTCTGCATGTTGCTGACCAAAGCGAAAACCTGCTGCAGGTGAGCCGCTGCCAGGGCGTTCATCTTGTCTAGCCACTGCTTGAGGGCAGCGCCAAGCTGTTCTGGGGTCAGTTGTGGAACCTCGAACTGCGGCCGAAAGCCAGCGATGATGTCGGGCAGCAGGTGAGCCAGCTGCCGCTCGCCGCTCTCCATCCGGCTGATGCTGGGCGGGCATGTGATGGAGGCACAGTCCGCCAGCCGGGTGAACAGAAGGCCATTTTCTGCGGGAGATGATAAAGAAATATAAATAAATATATTTAAATATATATAAAAGCCTATAACCTAAATTCCAACTCAGTAAGCGGCTCTAGAAAACAATATTCTACCAAACAAAAATGTCGGACTCGTCTTTGAAGCTCGCCAGACGATGTGGAATCGAACTGAACGGAGCTTTGCGGCTGATCTGCTCGAACAGGTACACGGCGAGGCTGAAGGAGAAATTGCACGACAGCCGGCTCGAGGCCGGAGACTCCTACGGCATCTACTACCTGGACAGAAGGCCCAGCGTGTACTTCGTACTGTTCCACAACAGCCTCATCAGGCGCTGTCACACCCTTCGGCCCACGAATGGCACGGCGTTCGAGTGCTTCAACGGCATCCACAGGAACGCCACGCTGGTTGACCTGGGCAAAACGGACTTCGTCACATGTCTGCAGCACCACTCGAGCTACGCCGATGATCTGATAGGAGAGTGCGGCGTCCAGTGGCGGCCCCATCCCTCGGTCACCGTGATGCACTACAGTGCCAGGGTTCTGCAGGAAACGCGGGACGTGGCCACTGCTTCGGCCACAAGCCAGTTTGGATGGGAGGCTCTTCTGATCTTTGTGACTCTCTCACTGCTGCTGTGCCTGTTCAACAGATTCCGCTAATAAATGGCCACTCACCCAGCAGACACTTGTCCAGTAGCTCCACGGTGCCGTTCAGCACGCCCAAGCTGGCCAGGATACGCTCCTTGACGCGCCGCGAATCCGAGGGTTTGCTCTGCAGGCAGCTTAGGAAGGCGGAGGAGCGTAGGCCCAGAAAGGTTTGCAGCACGGTGCCCAGGTCGCTCTTGTCGAGCAGCAGCAGGCTCTGCAGGCAGTCCACAGCCATTTCGGGCTGCAGCTCCTCCCGCTCCAGGGCGGCGAGCACCGCCTGCTTGATGGTAACGTGGAAGGGACGCAGAATCTCCCACTGTTTGCGGGCCACAGGCAGCTTCTGCATCAGCGCACTCTGTCCGTCCAGCTGCAAGCCGGTGCTGATGTGGCGACTAAAGATGAACAGCTCGCTGGCGGCGTAGAAGCGCTCGTTGTCCAAATGCGTCCAGATAAGCTCCGGCAGGGCGGTTAGCAGCTTAATCTGCGCCATGGTGCCGTAGTAGGTCTGCAGCTTCCGCCCGGCGCTCCGCTGGTGCACCGCCGCCTCCGGGCGACTGTCGGCCGCGCTGGCAGTGGGATTTGCCGCTGACTGAAAGCCCAGGAGCTGCTGCTCGTTGAGGCTGCGACAGTTGGCCTGCACGTGGCGCACCTGCTCGATGAGCGTGCCTGCCGACGTCTGCATCGCCGCAATTGTGTCCGCCGCCTGCAGCAGGTCCCGGTAGCGCTCCCTGTAACAATAAGGCTGCCCTTTAGTTGATTCCCCTTTAGCAGTGCCACATCACTCACCCGACATGGGTGCGCAGCTCCTCGCGCTTGTTTTCTACCAGGGTCTGGATCTTTTTGTGCACCGCGTCGATCTCGGACACGCCGTGCTGCTCGAACAGCGTGTCCACGTTCAGGTTCAACAGGTTGGCCGTCATTTAATTCCAGAAATTGTATATTATTAGTTTAAAGTTAATCTTATTGTGGAACAGCTGTAAGAATTATTTGGAGCTGGAAGAAACATCGGCGATATATCGATATTATATGGTGGTCAAAAAAGTGGCAACGCCGTTTAGACTACTAAGTGTTATCCTGCGTTTTTGTCCAGAAAATCCAAATACTCTCTTAATTGGCTTAACCAAAATAAGGTTTCCAACCTCGAAAAAAGCGGGAAGCGCGATAAATGGAAGAAAAGTTGGAATTTCCTCGCCAAGTCTGGCAGCGCCGATGACATAAGGTATAAATTGGCATAAAAAAGGTGTAAGTCATTGATAAAAAGGTGGAAAACATTGCTTAATTACAGTCGCGGTCAAGAAAAGAGCAGAGCGGACTAACTTTTATTCTTTATTGTTTTATTGTTTAACACTCGCAAATATAAACCATTTTCCGATCCAGATTCCTATTCAGTATCTCCGAAGGAGTTATTTGGTTATAAATGAATTGCACAGGGATTTTAAAAAGGGATTTCAACCATTTTCCAAACAGGTATAATTCGTAATCTTCTTAATTTGTTCTCTCTATTTTGTTAAATTATATTTATATCTGTAAATGCACTTGTCTGAATAAAAAATAGATCACAACTTAAAAAGGTTTCCTCTGAAGAGTAAATTTGGAGGCAGAATTTAGTGGATAATCCCTTAGGCCTGTCACTCCCTGCCCAATTCCCGGAGCACAGCGTTAGCAATGACAATCCTCTGGATCTCCGAGGTGCCCTCGTAGATCTCCGTGACCCGGGCATTCCGGTAGTAAAGCTCGGCGGGCATGTCCGTGGTGAATCCCATGCCGCCCAACACCTGGATGCACTGGTGGGCGCAGTAGGTGGCCGCCTCCGAGGCATGCAGCTTGGCTATGGCCGCCTCCTTGGTGATCGGCAGGCCGTTGTCCTTCAGCCAGGCGGCGCGCCATGTAAGCAGCCGGGAGGTCTCCACCCTGGTGGCCATATCTGCCAGCTTCTGCTGGATGAGTTGCATGCGCGACAGTTGCGTTCCAAAGGCCATCCTCTTCTGGGAGTAATCCACCGCCAATTCCAGGGCGGCCTGTGCGATTCCCGTTGCCTGGGCGGCAATGCCGATCCTGCCACAGTCCAGCGACTGCATGGCAATCTTAAAGCCATCACCAGGAGCGCCAAGCACGTGGGACTTTGGCACCTGGACGTCCTCCAGCACCAGCTGGCAGGTGGAGCTGGCCCGCATGCCCATCTTGCTCTCCTTCTTGGCTATGGTAAGTCCCTCGACGTCCTTGGGCGTGAGGAAGGCAGTGATTCCCTTGTGTTTCAGGGCCTTGTCCACGGTGGCAAAGACGAGTCCTCCGCTGGCCTCCTTCGAGTTCGATATCCAGGCCTTGGTCCCGTTGAGCAGGTAGCCTTCTCCCTCCATCTTGGCCGTGGTGCTGGCGGCCCCCGCATCCGAACCGTTCCCAGGCTCCGACAGTGCATAGAAGGCGATGTGTTTGCCCTGGGTGTAAGGCACCAGGAAGTCCTGCTTCTGCTCCTCAGTGCCATGCTGCTGCACTGCACCCAGGTACAGATTGTTAACGCCCATCACGATGGACACGGCGGCATCTCCGCGGGCCACCTCCTCCATGCCAATGGCGTAGGCCTGGTAGTCCAGTCCGGAACCACCTGCGGGCGAGAGACTTGATTAGAAGATACTACCAATAATAATAATAAATAAGATTGTTAGAATAAACATTAGAATAAGAGAAAGACATCTTTATCCAAAAACATATTTGAAGAACCAACAAATGCCATCTAAAGTGCAAAACTCAGGCTTATGCAATTAGGCCATTACAATTCCCTGCCGTTTTTGATTTCCATAAACAATAACACTTAAAGGACGGAATTCTTGAGCAATCTAATTATAAATTATGATGATTCTATATTCTGTAGAATATATACATGACTTACCATACTCCTCTCGCACCGCCACCGCCAGGAGGCCGAGTTCCCCCAGCCGCCGGACCTGTTCCGCCGGATGGAGTTCCTCGCGATCATGATGACGAGCCCGCGGCGCCAATTCTGCATTGGCGAAGTCTCGGCAGGTCTTCTGCAGAATCTGATGGGTCTCGGAGAGCGCGGCCAGGCAGGCGATTCCCCTGTTTCCACTGCCTCGGCTCCATGCTCCGCCGGAGCGTTGACCTGCACGTAAACATGGTAAGTGATACGATCAGGCGGAAGTGTTGGTGCTGGTTGCTGGTGCTCACATACATAGCTTTAGCGTCACTCTGATCAGCTGCTGCATTCCGCCGCTCTCGCTCTCGTCCAACTGATCCCGGAGCCCGTGGTGCCAGCTGCGGTAGACGCTGCTGGAGCTTTCTTGGGGCTCGCAAAAGCAACGAGTGGATCCGAATCGATCAGAGGCGAACAGCTTTTATAGGCAGCTTTTCAGCTGTGCCAAAAACAGGGGCGTTTCTTTGGGATTAAAGGGGGTTCCAATAATTTCATTATTATTTAAACGTAAATATTTTTATTAATTAATTTATGATTTTTAACCTAGTATAAGGTAGGAATATATATCGACAGGCAAAATGTAGCATTTAATATATTATCGAAAATATCGTAAACTATCGCATATCGAAATATAAAATATATAAAAAAAATTATCGCAATTAACTTTGCAATAACGAATAATTTATTTATCTGCCTTAACTGACTGTATTTATGAATACAATTTGCGTAAATGTAGTTTTAAATTTAAGATAACTTCTTAATAATTATATTTCTACAATAAATAATTTATCGCAACAATAAATTTCGACACATAATTGATATATTGATCTTTAATAGTTGGTTATTAAGAACCCTTTTTATCAGATACAACACCTGTGCATTATTAAACCGCAGCCAGCTGTCTTTACGGTATATATAGTATAGGAATATATGTTTATAATACAATAAAAATTTTTTCGCCTTCGAGCTTTCTTTGTAAAATTACCGAGTTGGCGGGGTAAAGATCATGGGCGGAGAAATGAAGGAAAAAGGTGGTTCGACGCTTTTTAAAAAAAGTATCTACCGAACAGCTAGTTGATTTTCGATTCCCGCAAAATACAGAATTTAGCAATGCAAATCCCTGCGATACACACCCCCTTTTGCTTGCAGGTGCGAGGTGTTAAACACTGAGGGCACATTCCATATTGTTGTAAAAAGGTTTTGCATAACACAGAGTAATCATGGACTTTGTCTTCAACTAAAGTAAAATATGCAGACTCTCGGCCTATAACTTTGGTAAATAAAAATAGGCCAGCATTAACACGATATACGAATTATTTGTGCTTATTTGTTTTTATTTAAGTAAGAGTCAAAGTCGTTTAAAAAAGCATGTTTGTTCATTGCCAGTTTTTAATATCAAAGATACTTTGGGATAAGTTCTCACACCTCGGCTTGAAATGCATACTTTTGGGCTTCAAAGAAAAAGAGTCTTTAGTAACCAATAAGAAATATATTTTTTGTTAGACTTTTCAGTGTTCTATGATATTATACTTCTTACTCATCTTAGCAACTGTTCGAGCATATTTCAAACCCTCCTTACCCTCAAATCCACATATTCTCCCCCGCCCATTCATACTCCGTTCAAAATTGTCGAATTTCGGCATACCACAAGTTATCCCATATTTATTATAAAGCAATTCAGACATGAATTATCTGATTCAGCGCGGAAAGGTCCGCCAGCAGGCGATCAGCGTGCCGGAAGGTCTGCCGGAACTCCTTTCCGACATAACCCGCGAGGTACTGCGTTGCCAGCCAACCAAGGAGTGTCTCTGCCAGTTCATCATCGACTATCTGCACTCGGTGATCGTGACCAGGGAGAAGGCATTGGGTAAGTGTTATCGCTGTTGTCCTGTAACCCCCTCTGATCGCATTCAACTGCTGCAGTGGCCAAGACCATTTTGGACCAGTCTCTGAGACAGGTGGACAGCATCATCTCGGACCTGTGCATCTGCGATCTGTCCAGGGAGAAGTCCGAGCTGATGGGCGAGGTGCTCGAGGAGTGCTTCACCAAGTTCCTCGAGAAGCGACGCTGCGATATGCGGCGCGGCAAGGAGATGATGAACTTCGAGGACGTCGACATGCTGGAGGAGTTGCTCGAGAAGTGCAAATTCAGCGCGGAGGAGCTCAACATGTCGCGTCCGGCCATCGACACCGCCTACAAGCGTTTCGTGGATGCCTACATGTCCGCACAGCGCGGCACTGATGGCACCGAGTTGCTCTACCAGTACTTCCGCGACCGCGAGCTGAAGCGCATCGAGAAGGCTCGGCGCGAGCAGGCAGCCATCACCATTCAGGCAGCATGGCGCGGATACTGGGTGCGCTCGCAGTTCCCGAAGGCAGTCTGTGTGTGCACCTGTGCCACGGTAAGTAAATCGATCATTCTTCCAACGGGTTGCAGCCCCTCTGAAAGCTAATCCTTGTTGGGTCACCCGCAGGAGAAGGAGGACGACGAGGAGGATAAACGCAGGAATGCAGCAGCCTTTGTTATTCAGCGCTTCTTCCGCCACGTCATGATGGTGAGTTTCCTAAATGCAGATAACACTGCCTTCGCACCGTAGAATCCCCAAAAGGATCTTAATGCCATGAATGTCTCTGAGCGTTTCTTCCATGTCTTGCAGCGCGCCGGCGCCAAGCCGATTATAGATCCCTGTGCGGACAGTTCCCATTCGATGGATAAAGGTGATTCGTTAAGTCCGATTGCCGAAGGAGAAGCGACTGCACTAACAACGGCAGCGGCAACAGCGGTGCCTACAGCGGCGCCCACCGCTCAACCCTCGGCCACCGGCTTGGATGCAAAAGCCCCTGCTCAGCCGGAGGAAGAACCGCCTGCAGCAGTGACACCGGCAGAAGCCCCACATGCAGAAGCACCACCGCCAGAAGCCCCGCCAGCAGAAGCCCCACCCGCAGAAGCCCCACCATCAGAAGCCCCACCGGCAGAAGCTCCTCCGGCAGAAGCTCCTCCGGCAGAAGCTCCTCCGGCAGAAGTTGCGGAGGAAGCAGCCCCAGAAGAGACTCCGCCTCCAGCTGAGGAGGCTCCTCCTGCTGCCGCCGAAGAGGCCGCTCCAGCAGCCGCCGAAGAGCCGGCTCCGCCGCCAGCCGAAGAGGCCCCGCCGGCGGAGGCGGCACCACCGCCCGAAGAAGAGGCACCCGCCGAAGCAGCAGCCGAGTAAAAGAGGCAGCACGAGTTTATTTGTTTCAATTCAGTGTTAAATTTATGTTTCCTGCAGTAAATAAATCGATTTAGGACTCGAGCTGGCCCTCAATCCATTCGCTGAAGGTGGACACCCGGGTGTAGACATCCGGGGAGATAAACAAGCCGCAGACAACCAGGCCGTAGGACACTATGCCCACTTGCTTCAGTCCCTTGTCCGTTGTTACCAGCGGTCCGCCAGAGTCACCCTGAAAAAAAGGTTAAGAATATGAGGTCCAGGAATCACTTGGAGATAATCGATCTCCCCGAGACTCACGGAACAGGCTCCCCTAAACGGTCCTCGGGCGCAGATTTCCGTCTCCGTGACGCTCTCCATGCCCGTGTCCCGGCACTCCCTATTCGTGATCGTGTGGTAACTCATGCGCTGCAGGGTGTTTGGATAGTTGACGTTGTCCAGGAAGGGAAAGGGCACCGGCAGTCGCAGCCCCCAACCAGTCAAGGTCACAGGAACGCCACCGCCCACGAACTCCTTGCCCCGGAACTCGATGGCGCCCACGCTGGCATTGTCGAACTTTAGCGGCGGGTCAATGGACAAGACGGCTATATCGCTGGTCACCAGCTCCTGGTACTTGGGATGAATGCTGTAGGACAAGACTTGGGAGCGAGAGCCCCGCTCGTCTAGGCCTCGGATGCCGGCCACCACGGACATGCGGCTTGCATTGAGGCCCTGGCAACAGTGGGCGGCAGTTAGGATGCGGTTGGGGGCGATGATGGAGCCTCCACAGAAGTGCATCAGACCACCACGTGTACTGTATTGCAGGGAGACCTGGTAGGGAACGTGCTCTCCTGCCGGGACATCAGAGCCGCCCACAATGCGGTGCGGTGTATAGCCGCTGGGTTGGCGGGCTGTCGAAAGAGATAATTACTATGGAATTAGATGGGACTCCCTTCACAGCTCACAGTTCAACCGTCCCGAGACTACTCCCACACTTAGAACTCCGATCAAGAGCAGCTTGGTCAGACCCATTGCTGGTTGGTTAATGCCACGGGTCTCGCATCTGGCACGCTTCTTAAATGAAAACTTGGCCCCCATTAGACAGGGAATTTGCATAGATATCGCACATATCTGGGCCACTTGCTTATGCCATTAAATTTGCTCTTGAAATTAAAATTATAATTAGCCATTCAAGCTGCTGGCAACGTAACCCAGTTAGCCTAGTTGCGAATATGCCCAGTTTACTGGAGTGTTTGATAAAAGAGAGAAAGTTGTGTCTAAGTTTCAGTTTCCAAAAGGTTCTTTATTGATGAATGATTATGCTGCGATTAGGCCATTCTCTCCTTGATCCAGCCATCAAACATGGACACTCTGGTGTAGACATCGGGACTGTTGGAGGCGCAGAAGGCCGTGCCATAGGAGACGACGCCCACCTGTCGCAAGGATTCGCCGGTCCGCATCACCAACGGGCCACCAGAGTCGCCCTAGAAATATGATCATTATTTAGTATATTATTTGTTTGTTACCTCATTTCATTCTCACATTGCAAGCCCCCTTGCCGAACCTCTCCAGGGCACAGATCTCGGTGTCCGTCAGCTGGGTCATAGTCTCCTTGCACTTGGCATTGCTCAGGGTCTTGTATTTGAGCTTCTGCAGCACCGTGGGGTACTTGGCGAAGGGACCTGTGCCGAAGTGAAAGACCGAGCCCCAGCCGGTGAGCAGAACCTCCTGGTCGGCGCCAACCAGATCCGAACTGCTTACATCTATGGTGGAGACGCGCTTCTCGTCCAGCTGGAAGGGTGGATCGATCTTCAGGATGGCTATATCGCTGGTCACCAGCTCCTGGTAGTTCTCGTTCATCTCGTACGACTGCACCTGCGATCGGTAGCCGGATGAGTCATTCAGATCCCGGATGCCGGCCACCACGCTGATCCGACTGGCATTCTGGCCATTGACGCAGTGAGCGGCGGTAATGACGCGATTCGGAGCCACCAGGGATCCGCCACAGAAGTGCCGCTGCTGGCCGTTGCGAGTGAGGAACTGCATCGAGATCTGGTAGGGAACATACTCGTCCTCGGGCACATCGTAGCCGCCCACCACACGCTCCTGGGAATTGGAGTCCGCTTCCTCGAAGAACTTGTCCACTGTGGAAGATCGGGGATGCAGATGAAGAGCCTTCACCAAGTGAAGTTCCCAGCTAAACTTACAGTCAATGACGCTGCCCATGGGCTTGCTGTAGACCATATCGAAGGCTGAAAGGGCTGCCGCGAGCAGCACAAGAGAAGTTACTCCGTTCATGTTGGAACTGAGCTTAGAACTAGCAGTGCATCCGCGGCTTATATACCAGGGACGGAGCCCAATTAATTGGGCTTTTTCGTTCTCCGCGATTCATTTGAATTTTATCGAGTGCAGCTGTGGGCGGTCGTCCCACCTGGTGTAATGGGTTACAAGGTCGCTGGGCAGCGATAGCAGTGCGCCAAGCGATTGAAACTGGCAGTTGGTTAGCCAAGCTAGACAGGTAAGAACGTTCTGCTTCCAGAGTGGCAGTGTAGCCACTAAGTAAGACATATAAATATGCAGGAGAAGTCGCACATCCCAAACTCTTCCATCTCCATTTGTAGTTCAGATTCAATGCTCCCGAATGCGCTTCCCCAGTGCCTGCTTCCGCGATTCCCGAGAAACCAACTCCTACGTAAAGAAGAATCGGAATCAGAGCAAGACCGAACCCAGACAGAACCCACTCCACTGGGAGCGATCTGTCTCGGGGTTTTAATCAGCGAATAATTTAAATATTCCGATTAAACAAGCAGCGACTGCGACGACAGCGGACATTTCTTTTAATTCATTGTGCCCGGGGAGGGACAGAAACAGGAGAGAGGATGCAGGGAGGCCTGCCGCTGGCAATCAACACCTCGGACACCTCGGAGGCAGTCCAGCAGCAGCAGCTCCAGGCAATCTCACGTGTTCGATGCAAATCAGCCTCCGTTTTGCAGCCTCAATTCCAGCCTCACTCCTGCTCGGCCCGATGTCTGGGCGGGCTCTGCTATCGAAGTCCGAGTCGCAGCCAGAGACATTCGGAGGTGCATGTGTCAGTTCCGGGGCTGATTGCAGCCAGCTAATGAATCATTTTGGGTGTAGCTGGATCTGGATCTGGACTGCGTCCTCCTCCTTGGGACTGTGTGTGACGCAGTGGCGTAAATTAATTATGCACACCTCTCGGTTTCGTGGCGATTCTGGCCGCTGTTGAGGTCTTGATCTTTGGACTACTGTGTTAATTGTCCTGGGCCGCGATGCAGTGGCTCCGCGCTGCGAGCCAGCGAACCGATTTGAACCCGAAATGGCTTTATTATAATCGAACCGCACCTTGGTTCCACAGGATGTGTTCTTGGCTGGGTTCTTGCTCCGGCCGAGACTCTGGCGCCTGTCGTGTCGTCGCCTCATGCCTCCCTTGTTAATTGGACCACCCTGTCAAGGCATGACTTATCTGCGGATTTTTATGCTTAATTCCTGCAGCTCATTTGCATGTGAGTCTTGGTGGGACTTGAGCTCCAGGTTGACGGGTTAATCCACGTGTAAACTCATTAGGCTTTGTTCTAGCCTGGGATGTGTGGGATAGATATGGAGTTGAATAGCAGTGGGTATCTTTAGCTTATTTAAATGAAAGATTCGTCGCTGCTGAGTAGAATCTTCTTTGAGCAAAAAAACCCAACATTTACTGCAGCAAACTGAATAAGCCAGACTTTACTCGTATTATTTTTAGCCAGCTTCGAAGCTGTTGCAAAATTCCCACTAATAAAATGCACTTTAATCATTCCATCAGTCATGTTCCGGGCCGCATCCTCCTCGGCCATTCTCCAAGGGTCTGCGGATCGGATCGGTCCGGTGTTGACAAGATAAGCATCCTGCCCCAGCCCGTGTCCGTCTGCTGCGACGGAACGCCATCATTATTATGACATTTTGTTTGATTGCCTGCCTGCCTCGGAGCTGGACTTCATTCAGGGCCATGTTCGCCGGGCCAAACTTCGGTGGAATTGTGCGTGTGGCCCAGAACAAAAGTGAGCCCTCATTCTCGCTGCAATTTTTATGGCCTTTTGTTTTCGGGACTTGTTTTCTCGTTTTTCCGCCTTGGCCGTGATTTATGGACTGACTTCATAAGCCAGAGCCGCTGGTTTTATGATCGCTCCCGAGAGTGGGAGAAGTGACGTTTTATAGGCCTCTCATGAAATCCAGTAGCGAGCGGTGAGAGGGATTTGTGGGGTATATATCAGTGAGGATATAGGGTCAAATGGGAGGGGTAGAGGAAAAGTACCGCCAGTTCGACCTGTATGCTAATGACTATAGCTGCAGCCAGCAAATATAAACGAACGGGATCAGATTGTCTTGCGGAATGAGTTTTCTGCTCTCGCTGGCAATTAATTTTCCGCGTGGTAACGAGTGCGAAAATTAATTGCGTGTTTTGCATAATCAGTAAATTGGTCGTTTATTTCAGTACTTAATTTGCCCAGCATCGCGCCGCGAGTTCGGTTCCCGATCCCATACGATCCGCAACTGGTCTTATAAATTATGACTCTCGCCACCAACACATGCCGCGATCCGGCCCGAGAGCATTGGGCAAAATTAAACAGATTTTATTTGCGTCTCAGATAAGAGATCATGCCACGGAGCAGCGACCAGGGACAGATACCCAGATGCAGATACAGATGCAGATGCAGATACAGATACAGATACAGATACAGAGACCATGGCTAGAGCTGGCTTAATATTTATCGGTCGCGTGAGCTTGTTACCTAATTGATGACAACAGGTAGGCGCTTCTGTCATCCCAGCCACATATGATGGCATCTAGCGATCCCGGCCAGCTTATGGCGACCAGGCACGCAAGGGGGATACCTGAGCAGCACGGAACCAACCAGCAGGAGATCCCATTCAACTACTACTGTTTCAAAATAAGTCCACAAAAGCCAGGAAAGTGGTTTCTATTTAGAGAGAATAATGGATTAATAAAGACATCACTTCGGCAAATAGAGTTAGGTATAATTTAGATTTTAATTCGAATTTCATTGAGATTTATTAAAGCGCATTTGCAGATTCAACAAACTAATGATTAGTGATTATAACTTAAATATATATTTCTTAATTTGATTGTAAGATATGGGTACTAATAGAATATTTATTCATAATAGAAAATGAATTCATATAAGGAGGTTGAAACAAAGTAGTTTTCCTACGGTAGTGCAATTAATATCTTTATACTATTTATAGTTCTATTATAGATTTTGTCCTGGGTTTCTTTTTTCTTACCATAAATCCCATAAATATTTTGGCTTGTTTCCAAAGTGTACAGTTATACATGAATTTAAAAGAAGGTAAAATGCGAAGGTTATACAAACTCAACCCACATTACTCTCGTTTTCAAGATCATCGGAATTTACATGTTTGCGCCGCCAAATAAATGATAAGACTGCACTCGGAAGGTATAAAAACCACTGACTGCAGTTGCATTAACTCATTCCCATTCGCAAGTAAAGTAATATCATCATAAAATGACAATCCTGAAGCTTATCTGTCTCTTCCTGATCCTCCAACAATCCCTGGCCGAGGAGGTGAAATCAGTCCTAGAGACCGCTGCCCCGTCGCGTATCAACGGTGGACTCTTGGTGAACGAGACTGTGCCCTTCCAGGTCTCCCTGCAGATGCAGCGGCGCGGACGCTGGCAGCACTTTTGCGGCGGTTCCATCGTCAGTGCCCAGCACGTCCTGACGGCGGCCCACTGCGTGGAGAAGATGAAGGTGGAGGACGTCAGTGTGGTGATTGGAACGCTCAAGTGGAAGTCTGGTGGGCTGCGGCACAGGGTGTTGGCCAAGCACGTGCATCCGCAGTACACGATGAGTCCACGGATCATCAACGACGTCGCCTTGGTGCGAGTAACTCCACCTTTCCGCCTGGAGCGATCCAACATAGCCACCATCCAGCTTGGGGGATCCGATCGCATAGGAGAGAAGGTTCCCGTCCGCCTCACTGGCTGGGGATCCACCACGCCGTCCACTTCCGCGGCAACTCTGCCGGATCAGCTGCAGGCCCTGAACTATCGCACCATCTCCAACGAGGAGTGCAACCAGAAGGGATTCCGCGTGACTCGCAACGAGATCTGCGCCCTGTCTGTCCAGGGTCAGGGAGCATGTGTGGTAAGGCAACATTATGCAAGGATTCAACCATCTCTTTGAACTGTTATTCTTTCCTTTAACGATATGTATTATTAATTATAAATGCGACTATTTCAGGGCGACTCCGGTGGGCCCCTGATCAAGGCTGGTCCTCAGCCACATCTGGTGGGCATTGTCTCCTATGGCTCCTCCACCTGTGCCCAGGGCAGGCCGGACGTGTATACCCGGGTCTCCAGCTTTCTGGCCTACATCAGCCAGGTGATCAACCAGGACCTGGGCCAATAAATACCCGCTTGCAGCGCATAAATAAAGCAAACCGAACTTGACTAAATTTCTGGAAGTCTTCTTGCTTGTGGGCCTCCTTCCGTTCCCCGCATCCTTTTGGCTACTAATTAAAAATCTTGTTCAATATTCGCCTCAGCCGAAGGGGTGGCAGTCGAGGAGGAGTCGTGTGGAGGCACTCGTAGTCTAGACCTGGCTCGGTTCCAGCATGCCGCCTGCCAAGGCACCATGATAAATGCAAAAAGCAATTTATCGCGCATTTAACTCAATTCAGTTTCTTTATGGTCGCTGGAGGTGGAGCTGGCGGGGAGGAGGAGCCTGCCACAAAGTCTCCATTGGAGTCACGCAGGCCGCGCTCCTCTCCTCCTGACCGAGCGACTGGGTACCGGGCCTGTAATTCGATATTAGATTTTATGCGCGACAAATACGAAGTGCAAACATTTTTATGTTCCCGCCGTTTCTATGCTGCGTTTGGTATGTTTGGTGGAAACGATTTAACGGGGCGCCGACTTTGACTCCGTCTCTGACTCTTACTCCGACTCCGACTCCATCTCTAGCCTGAGCTTCGGTCTCGCCTCGATTGCGGCTGTGTAATTAAGTTCAAATAATGTGGAGCTCACGCTAAGGCTGGGACTCTGGAGGATCCTCTGGCCCGTCCACACCTAGCCCCCGCGCATCTCGTTTCACGCTCTCAATTTTCTGGATCAAAGCTCGCCACGCTCGGCGGGCATAACATGGAAAATCTGGCCCCGACTGAACCCCCCCACGAGGGACAGCTAAGAGCGGGTCAAATGCGACGAAGACTAAGCATCCCAGCCGAGACAGAACCTACCCAGACCGGCCGGATCGCGGCCAGCAGCTCAGCATATAAATTCATTTAGATCAATCAATTCAATTTGTTTGTCAATAAGAACCAAATGAGTATTTCATTTAAACAAATTAAAGCCCGACCCGTTCGGAATGCCAGAGGCTGCGCGGACTCATCCCGCAGCAATTAAAATTGACGCGACACACTCGATTCCCTGATTTCTTAAACGAGCGCAATGGAAACACATATAAATACGGCTGGACTTTGGCTCAGACCCAGACCCAGACCCAGTCCGGACCCTGGGACCCAGAGAGACCAGGCGATGCCCATTGCTGTTGACTCTTCATTGTCAATTAAAATCAAATAAATTTATTTGCTGCTTGACATTCGCCTTGGGCCTTCATGGCTCCGCCTTCTGGCCGTTTTTGTTTGGCATACAAGTGCATTGAGCTTGATTGGAGTGACCTCCGTCGGCGGAGAGTGGCCTTGCCGAAAAGTCACTGGGACTACTTGGCCTTGCCCATATCGGCCACCGAATCCATGGCCTTCTTGACCGTCTCCTCGTTGCCGAGGAACCTGAGGGTAGACAGCGGCTTGAGGTTCTCGTCCAGCTCATAGATGAAGGGTACTCCCGTGGGTAAGTTGAGGTGCATGATGGCCTCGTCGGAGATGGATTCCAGGTGCTTGACCACTCCCCGCAGGCTGTTGCCGTGGGCGGAGACCAGGACGCGCTGGCCCTCCTTGATCTGCGGCACAATCACCGCGTTCCAGTAGGGCAGGGTGCGGTCGACGGTTAGTTTGAGGGACTCCGTCTTGGGGAACTCCGCCGGCTCAAGATGGCCCTTGTAGCGGGGGTCCGTAGCGATGCAGGCGTAGAACTCGTGCTCCTTTGACATGGACGGCGGCGGGGTGTCAAAGCTGCGACGCCAGATCTGAACCTTATCCTTGCCAAACTCCTTGGCGGTCTCGGCCTTATTTAGGCCCGTCAATCCGCCATAGTGACGCTCGTTGAGGCGCCAGGATCGGCACACTGGTATACGGGGGTGCTCGGCGATCTTCAGAGCCGCCGAGAGTGTGTGCTGGGCTCTGGACAGTAGCGAGGTGTGGGCCACATCGAACTCCAGCCCGGCCTCTTTGAGGGCAACGCCGGCGGCACAGGCCTCCATCTGGCCCTTCTCGCTCAGCGGGGCATCGAACCAGCCGCAGAAGAGGTTCTTCTGGTTCCACTCCGACTCCCCATGCCGGAGCATCACGATCCTGAACTTGCCCTGACTGGCCGCCCTTTTCGAGTCCTTCGAGCTGGGGCACCGGGCCTCCAGGGCAGTCAGGAAGGACCTCACTGGGACCCCAGCTTTCCTGACCAGAGCCAACATTGTGGTAAACCTATAATTTAAAGAGAGGTCCAAATCTAGATAGTGTTCATTTCAGACTAAACTGCTCAGGGTCCAGCAGTGATGACCGGTTCAACTTGGCATCCTTTGATTTGGGTAGAATTGATCTGAAAGTGGCCCAAAGCATTTGACTTTTTAACGATCTAAAGCTAGCCGAAGCTGACCGAGGAGATACGATCCTATTAGCAATATTGTCGGTATACCATTACTTTATATATGTATAATGAATTAGATTAATATAAGTGATTAATCACTGACAAAATAATAGGTCAATAGCGGAGATTTCTTGCAAGGATTCTAGTTCCGGCGTTGAAAGTCCAAAAGTGGTTGTTTAGCCAACTTTATAGATGTATTGTCCACGAAAACTAGATCCTCATAGCGGAAACTAGTGCTCAGCTTGTATTTCCTGATAATCCTGGCTAAGGCGACATGGGCAGATATTTGTGCTTGTTTCCAGCCTGCGAAAATAAAGAACTAATTTCTATCAAACATCTACAGATAGAGTATCTGGGAACTTGCCTATGCACGTTCTTTTGCCCTTTAAGAAGGGCAGGAATGCAAATGGATGTCTTTCTTGGACTTTGGCAGGCAGAAAGTTATCGGGATTGAACTGGGATGCTTCTGGGCCCCAAAAATCAGTGTTGCGGTGGGTGTGAAATATATCGATGCCTATGGTGACGCCTTTGGGAATAGTAACTCCGTTCGACAGGGTTAGGTCTTGAATCGATTCCCTCAGAGAAATGGGAATGGAAGGTATTAGCCGTAAAGTCTCGTTCACTACGCGCTCCAAATAAACTAGCTTCTCCAGATGCTTCTGGGTCACGTCGCAGTCTTCGGGGGTTAGAAATACCTCCTTGAGCTCTTCATATACCTTGTCCTGACATTTGGGATGCATGGCCAGAAGGATAAGTGCGTGCGCTACGGTCAGAGCTGTCGTCTGAAAGGCACCCACAATCAAGCCACTGCTCTCGTCTATGACGTCTTGATAGGTTAAGTCACCGCTTCCGAAGAGTTCGACTGCTCGATCGAGCAGAGGGTTGAGTTTATTCTCAGCCTTTAATTCAAGTTTTTCCTTGATTACCTAGACAAGTAATAGTTTTAAAATATATTTGCATTATAGTATGTATGTTACCTTATCAATAGTAGTATTTATCACAAGACGCCCTTCTGTTCTCTTTTTCTTAAAGCCAATGAGCGTATCAATGAATTTGTTTCGAGTTAATGGCAATAAAGCGTTCAGAGTTGACATGCTGATTAACCTTTTAATAATTGTATAACATTACTCAAATGTTTAATATAAGGAAGTGTTTCCCTTACGACTGATAAATCTCTATTAGCTCAATGCCCTTGAAGCGATCGTCTTCTACTAAATCGGAGCCCAATATGGTTTCTGGAGTTATGAAATATTGGATGCAATAATTGCTAAATCAATTAATTTCCATGTACATACGAGTTGCTAGTCCAAACGACCATCTGAAAAGATATGGTAGAACATCCATTTTCCCTTGATCAATAAGAGTATCAAGTAAGGTGACCAAAGTCTTCGTCTTAGCATTTATGATCGGGAGATGGCCGAGCAGGACACTGTGCCTGAATGTGGGACTAAATTGCTTGCGACGTTGACTCCACTGGGTTGCTGTAAGGTACAAATTAGGCATTAAATGAATATTTTAAGATCATAATACATCACAGTCACAGACCCTGCAGTGTAAGCAGTCCGTCTCCAAAGTAAAGAGACAATGCTTCAGATATTTGATTGCTTATATATATGCTATCCGGAGAGGTTACGTAGTCCCGTATGACGTTTGGGTCTCGTGTAATTAAACATGGATTTGTGCCCATCCATATCAACATCGTTGAACCATACTTGTCCAAGTATTTTGTTCTCCAGTTAATTTTGCCTGGAAATTGTTTTAGTGGGAAAATGTTGAGCCAAAAACGGGCAAGTACTTACGTTTCTTTAAAATGGGCTCGACAGCTACGCCGAGGAGGGGGAGTCCCATTGTTCCGGGTACCTTCAGCATGAGCATATAGAGCTGGCGTCGACTCCATAAGAATCGTATCCAAAACAGTAACCCCACGATTATCAACAATTGCAACGATAGCATTTTATATGATTTTTACTACAAAGTATTGCAAGACTGTAAATTCGGCAGTCTCGGTCGAGCTTTATATAGAAAACAGATCTTTCTAATTAACCGGCTAACCCCATTACCTCTTAATAGCTTTTAAGCAGTAGAATGTTTTATGCAATTATACAATTACAAAGAAGTAATTCTATAATTTTGGAAGCACTTACGTAAAGGAATAAGCATTTAGTCGTAAATTCCACAGCTGACAGGGCGGATACTGTACTGTTTTTATTTTCCCAAATGTGTTAATTGTTCCTTATTGAGTATTTAAATTATACATTATTTTCTTTATTAAAAACTACCTTTATTACCTAAATCGATAGACTAAGAACCACCGCCTAAGTACGTCGTTCAAAGGCCAGGCGTGGTGCCTCAGCCAGCTTCATTCCAATATTTTCAATGAACTGAAGATCCTCATAGTGAAAACTTGTGCTCACCTTGAAGTTCCTGAGGATCTTGGCCAAGGCAAGCTTAGCAGACATAAGTGCATATCTCCAGCCTGTGAATGATACAAATTAGATATTGATATTGATATAGAAGTGGAAGAAAAATCCAACCTATGCAGTTTCTCCTGCCCTTCGAAAAGGGAATGAATGCGTAGGGATGCCGGTTCTGCACGCTCTCTGGCAAAAAGTTATCCGGATTGAACTTGTTGGCATCCCGTCCCCAGACCTCCGGGTTTCTTTGTGTATTGAACACATTGACGAGCACCATGACCCCTTTGGGTATGACAACTCCAGAGGAAAGCCTGAAATCACTTGACGTCTCCCTCGCAGTTACCGGTATGGCTGGTATTAGGCGAAGAGTCTCGTTCAGAACGCGCTCCAAGTAAACTAGTTTCTGCAGATCCTCGTAGGCCACATCAAAGTCCCCTGCCGTTGGATAGACCTCCTTGAGCTCCTCGTAAAGCGTATCCTGGTACTGGGGGTGCATGGCCAGCAGTGCGAGGACATGGTATACCGTAATTCCGGTTGTCTCAAAGGAACCAAAAACCATAAGACAGCACTCGCTTCGCATGTCCGCCCACGACATTTGCCCTTTTCTGTAAGCGTCGATGACTCGATTGATCACCAAGTCCATCTCCGGCTCTGGATTATTTTCCGTCTTGGATCTTAGCTTATTCTCTATGATCTGGATATGTGTGGGTTAATTTGAGGAATTACCAGCCCAAGGCAGTCTTACCGGATCCAAATTCGAAATTATCGTAGACAAGTTCCTTTCTCTCTGCTTTGCAAGTCCGCAGAGTTTTTCAATTACTCCGATTCGGGTCAAGGGAACCATAAGATTAATTGATACCAGCTGTAACATCCTACGGAGATTCAGTCACTTGTGTTTGCAATTCATAATGAAGGTAGAGGTTCAATTTACTTACGACTGATAGCTTTGAAGAAGGATGTCGTTCTTGAAGACTTCTTCTTTCTGTATATCAGTGCCAACGGTGGTCACTGCAAATAGGGAATATACTTGAATTTTTCTGTGAAAAGTGCCAAGCTCTAGGATACTTACGAAACGATATCCTGAACGACCACCGCAGCACCTCAAGGTGCAGCTCTTTTTCGCCTTTGCCGACATAAGAGTCCAATAGGGTCAGCAGCACATTGGTCTCGGCATTGAATGTGGGAAAGAAGCTGAGCAGGACATTGTTCTTGAATGAGGGATTCATCTGCCTGCGCCTCACGCTCCACTGGGGGTCTGGGCGCAAAATTCAGTAATTTTATACCAGAGGAGAGGAATGCACACAATACCTGGCAGTGTCAAGACTCCGTGTCCGCCATTGGTAACTATAGCGTCCGCGAAGTGCGAACTCCTGTCTATGCATTCGGAGGATGTCAGAATGTCCTCAACGGTGTTCGGATCCCTGGTAATGAGCATTGGAATTGGGCCAACCCAGGTTAATATGGTGGAGCCGAACTTATCCAAGGCCTTCGTGAAAACGCTCATGTTAACTGAAAACGGGGGTGTTTCAAGTTATTAGTGATCAATCGATCAGCCTAAAACCGCCTTTTTACATTTATGTATAAAAAAATCCAAGGTAATCCCCAATAGTGGAAGTCCAATGGGTCCGGGCAACTTCAGCGTTAACATGTAATATCTGCGCCGACTCCAAAGGAAGTAAGTCCACGCAACTATTATCGCGGTCACTAGCAACTGGATCGTCAGCATCTCGACAGTACTCTCGTCTAAAGAATGAACTCGATCTAGATCTTTGGTTGGGGCTTAAATACTTTTGGGAGCCACATCTAAGTGCGTTTTAAAGTTTATTTAACTTGTATTATGCCGTAATTAAGTTAATGTAATAGGTAATACAAGTACCCTGAATTACTCAAAACGTAATTTTGTCGGGTTCGACTTTGCCTCTTCGAAAGTGAAAAAAAATTGTCTCATTAAATGTAGCTAACATCCGGACTTAAAGGGTCTAGTTCCCCTCTGCTTTTTGGGGGCTTCTCGAGCTTCGAGCTCCCTAATCTCTGGGCGATCCATCATCGACACTGGGTGAAAAAGCAATTAAGCCCGAATCGTGTCAGCCGCTTACCAGTCTAAGGCGACGCTTACCCGTCTAAGCCCAAAATCCATAGACAAGAAGCTGCCGGCCGGCAACAGGTAACCGCGATCGGCTCTCCGTGCGCGGCAATTAAAGTCACAAAAAATGTCAGCGGCGATAAATTGTCTTTAAGTGCGTTCCCCCGAAAAGTTTGTCAAAAAGCGTTAGAAATTTTCACCGCAAGCCACACACAAATGCGCCAGAGCCACAAATCGATGCGTGGTGGTGTCCCAAGGTGTCCCGAGGTGTGGCAGGCTGCCCACGAACATGGACTCGGCGCACGCAAGCCCCAGAGATATGCACAGAGGATGGGAGCTGCACTGGGAGAAGTTTTGGGATGCCAAATAAGATTGAATTTTTAAATGAAGACGGTAAGGGAAAGGTAATAAGCCGGTTATGGAACTAAGAGAAAAAATAATACAACTTATCTTTCAATTTATTTTTTATGCGGCTCAATGCTCTCTTGTTTTTTTCCTCAGTGTGGGCCACCGATGCCTGCGGCTTGGGGACGACGTTGCCGGCTGATAGCTGCGCGATAAGCAACATTACCGTACAATTTTCAATTAACACGCAGAGGAGGGCTCGGGAGGAGTGATAAATTCCACACAGCCTCGACCCTGGCGCTTGCAGGCACCAACCGTTCGCACACAGAGTCCCAACAAATTGTCTAATCTAATGCTCGGCCAGTCGCCGGAGAGAAGTCCGAGTCCTCGGCCAGGTCGGATCTGATCTATGGTAGCCGTTAGTGTCGTCGGCAGTGAAAAGTTGTCGACCTGCAGAGTCGCCAGAGAGTATGGCGAACGCGAAATCCGGGGAAATAATCGACAAACGTCCAACAAGCCAAGTGGCCGCGGTAGACAATTTATCATCTCGACTTGGTCTTCGGTTTTGCCTCCAGCCCGGTGGCCGTAAAAGCCTCTTTATGGCCGCTTCTGTGCTCTGTACTCTGGCCCCTGGTCACTGGTCACAGGTCCCCAGCACTGGCACTCAGTGCAAAGTATTTTTTCCTCCGACACAAATCTTTTATTTTATGCCTCCCAGACCCATTTTGCTTATTCACAATGACATGTTTTCATTTGAGTTTTATGGATCTTAAAATGATTTACATGCAAGAGCTGAGAGCGTCGCTAAAATGGGGTAAATAACGACAGGTAGTTCTGTACATTTCCATAAGACCACATAAAAGAAAATCACCAAGTTATATCCTACTTTTCTAATATAATAAATAATAAATAGGAGTTACAACATCTGTGGCTTTTAAGCAGGTTCCTGAATAATCGAAGAGAGCAGCTCGTGCGAGGGCACTAAGCTGTTATAAATTAGGTTAGCGGTCATACTTCTGCTGCATTCTGAGGGCCTAGTACATGCAACCAAGTATTTGGTAAATTTGTACTGGCACAGCTCTCGAGTGTAACAGGCGAACAGAGAGCAGCAGAACAACTGTTATATATTATTATATTATTATTAAACTCAGATAATCTTAGCGTCAGTCGATGGTTCGTTCTCTTTCTAGGGAACGATGCTCTTATCTATGCGGTGACGCCAGTCAATCTCTTGCTCTCTTTCTTTCTTTATTTTCAATTTACTTTCGAATTGTACGCTGGAACTTAATTTACTTTTCAATTTTCCCAAAGCAAACAAATGCGAAAATACAAGGAAAAAAGTGTCTTACCATTTTTCCCATTAGATGCGGCGCTTTCATCATTTTCAGGAGGCGCGTGAGGAGTTCAAAGGTGGCCCAAATGACATCCGCACATCTCCAGGGGCTGGCCAAAATACAGTCTCAGCTCCAGTAGCCACGGATGCCCAGCTGCAGCTGCAATCGAGATGAGATGAAGATGCGACCGGTGAGCACACACGTCCGCTGTTCGTGAACTCTGCCCGCCTAACCCCTTCCTTCGGATGGAAGCTCTCGTATGTACGTACCTGCGCAATTTGAGCACCTGGCCGGTCCCATGTGCCGCTCATGTGTGTGCCGCGAATCGGGGTCCATTTGCGTGAATTGAAAATGAAGCGGAAAAGGATGCAAACACCTGCAGGAATTGTAACAGAAATAATCTGGCAGCTCGGATAATTGCAGCAGAAAATTGAAATCGGATGTGGGCCAAGCTGAAGATCCCATAGAGGATGCCCCTCAGGTGGGTGGGTGTGTGGCATAGACCCTCCAGGATGCGTGCGGGTTCAATCTCCGAAGATCCGAGGCTCCGACGTGGACATGCATGCGATTCCATTTTGATAATAATGCCAAAGTCAAATAATTATAATGATCGTGATCACAATCGCCGCCAGCGATCGCCGATGGGAGCTGGCCAGTGACTAAGCAATTTACCGTTCCTCCAAGGCCCATCCACTACCCGCACTTACCGGGGGCACATCTTCCATGGAGCGGAGCTGCAGGTCAATTGTCTTGGCTGCGGTCTGGGACCCGAAACCTGGGACCCAGAACCGCAACCAGAACCAGGCCCCAGCCAGTTCTTGCCCAGTTCAATTGCAATTTCTATTTTCGTATTTTCATAGTTTCATAGTTTCGTATTTTCGTGCTGGTCCCCGACATCGACATCGACATCGCCAGACAGCGAAGGCCCCAATCCCAGACCTGCTCCTCCTGCTCCGCCCCAGCCTCCTGGGTGCCTTCTGCGTAGGCGCTTTCACAGATTAATTGAAGTCATAAGCAATTGTAAACTTATCGCTTTTCGGCCTGCCCGATCCATCCACATCCACCAACTGGATAATGTCTTCTCTGCGGTTTCCCCTGCTGGCTGGCCTTTATCGATTCGCAGCGGGAAAAAAAACTGAGGATGGCGGTGTTGGCGTTTGGCTAATTTGTTGCTATATTTGATTGTGGCACACTTTGCGCAATTATTTGATTGCGTTTCTATTAAGTCCCGATACAGTTCAAGAGTTCAACAATCAGTAGCTTCTCCACTTCGTTTACTTTGCTGGCTTTCGAGGTCAGCTTCTTTACTCTTAATAGATGTGGGTCAAAAATATAGTAATCTCTCTCAAATACACTGAGACTTTTGGCAATGTTATATCTGAAATTGACACTCCGCCGGATGCCATTACCCATACGCCACGTCGAACAATGGCAGTAATAAAGTTTTGGGGGCGTCATCCGTGACAATGGAGGAAGCGCCGCCAGAGGCGGCAATTATGCTGAGCGGCGGCGGCGGTGGCGAAGGAGCGAAAGGATAAAAGCCGGATGCTCGAATATGGGTAATAAATGCGGCAAGGCGAGATGATACACTTACCGACGCACACGCGGAATGAGTTAAATGGCAAATGCTAATGGAAATATGACAAGGAAGCGCCACTCCATCCATCCTTCAGGCATACACATATGCAAATAGGATGCTAAATGTACGACGAGGATGCTGCGCCATGTGAGCTTAGTGGTTGCGGAAGCTGTGCGGCAGTTAAACATGGCGTCTTGCGATTTTATTGCCGCCTCGAAAGTTTGCTTACGCTTTGTGGCATAAATGAGACCAGACCGGAGGTGTGGTGTGCGTGTGTGGGGTAGCGAATTGAAATTCATGGAGCAGGCCCCCCTCCAATCTCGGCGCTTGGAGCGTGCCCGCAGCGTTAATCTGAATCGGAGTACATATGGTTATGTGGCCAAAAAGGAGGCATCTCCAGCTCCATCTCCATTTCCATCTCCATCTCCGCTAACATATGTTTGCCTGTTCACTCGTGTTGTGCCAGCTAAATTGCAGACAAACAATTAAAATGTTTATGCGGCTCAAATTGAAAATTAATTGCTGCTCTCGTTGTCGCTCTGCGGTTTTAATTAATTTTTTTGTTTGCCAAAAATTACGGGCATATGTAAATTACGCCAAAATCTGGCAAGGCTTCGCCTTGATCTCAAGATTTCTTTCTAACTTTCTCCAGATTTCACTTCGAATCATTAGGAGATTGATAAATGGATTTCGGCCACAAATTTGACAAATTTGCTAATCAAACAGAACGGCAGGACAGTTCGACAGTTGAAAGGTGTTTTTAATTACTCCGAGTAGTAGTTGACAAAGGGAACAATTAAGGTTCAACTCAGGACGGATCAGGGAGCTCGGTTCGGCGTTTAGCCAAATGGAAAAGTGCAAATATTGTCAAAATGGGCAGGGAAGGGTGAGTGCGAGCCGGCGAATGTAACCCACACAGGACCAGGACATCATTAGTGCCCCCTCAAAGGGAAGGCTGGCAGGGATGCGCATCGCTGGCCGACTTTTCATTTTCATTTTCATCCTTCAAAGACAAAGTAGAAGTCGGAGACGAAGACGGAGTTTAAGAAATTGACATTTCTGGCAAACGGCTGGCGCTGAGCAAACACCCCGGCCGGGTAACGGGGGACCGGGCTGGATTCTCTAAAACTAAAATAATTTGCTAATATTTGCACAGCGTTGGCGCAAAGTTGAGACGCCGCGGCGCATCATTAATTATTGTGGCAGCCAGCTATAGCTATCTCGGGACTGGGATGAAGCGCGGCTCGCAGCGGACGGACTGCCTTGAAAAGGTTGTTAATTAATAGACGTTTTCTCTGCGGAATTTCGCAATTTTACATTTTCCACTGCCCGCCGATTTCTATATTAGTGTAACGGGAATTCAAATGCGAATGCGAATGCGAATGCTCAGCGAGTGCCAGTTCCCATTGATTGATGGCCCAATATGGGCGAGAAAATTGGCCAGGCTGCAAGGAATGCAATTGGTCGAGCTGCCTAAGTAATCTACTGACTTTAAGTTGAAATAAAGATATTCATTTAAATAGTAATGATTATTTTATTTTATTATGAACAGTGGCAGGTATAAATTTATTTATGTTCCTTCAAAACAAGGCACTTGAGATGCATCATGCTTTTAATGTAGTATTTGTATTTATAGTGGAATAAGTTGTAATGAAAAATAAAAGGTTTACTAAATAAATGATTAAAAATTTAAATTTCCCTTTTATCTGTAATGAATTAGTAAAAGTTTTGGGGAAAATGTTTATTAAACTTTATTTATTTAATAAAATTTTTATTATTAGATTTATTTATTTCATAAAAGGCTTCTTCTGCTTATTCTTATAATTATTTAAATAATTTTACATAAATAACTGTTAATTATTATTAAGAGCATATGTTAAATTCCCTTTTAAAATATTTTTTTTTGTTATTGACATCTACAAATATAAACGTGTTTATGCAAACAAAATAAAGTCGATTAAATATCAGCAATAAATATATCTGTCCTAATCGAAGTATTTAATATCTTATTCAAATATTTATTTATTCACTATTTAATTCAAGAAAAATCCCTGGAAAATCATATTTTCCCATAAATTCTGCTTTGCCATAAACATAAACATTAACATTATGTTAGTTAACAGTGCGTTCTGTTCTGTTAGATGAGCCAACTGGAAAACTACCCATCGATGATGTGCTGCAATTGGGAGCGTTCTTAACGAAACACCAGGCATTCCACTCAGAGCGGCAGACTCACTCAAAGCATAGGCCACGCCCCTTGACGCAGCTTGCCCGGGTGTGTGTGTGCGTAAAGAGTGTACATGAGAGTGAGAGAGCGGGCAGAGCTCTTTTTTTATTTGTTAATCAAATACAGAGCCCCCTCCGGCCTACCCCCGTCCATTACTCCAGAAAGAGCGAACGAGATGGCTGATAAGGAGCCAGGGGTTGCAAGGGGGAGCTCTGGGGCAAACTGGGGGAAAATGGAAATTTTGCTAAGGAAAACGGAAAACGTAGGCTAGAGGCTTTCCCAGTTGGCGAGCAAGCACAGAGGCGGCAGTAAAGTGGAGCGCACGGCAACTTGGCAGTGGCAGCTTCTTGATCCAAATCTCTCGTTAAACAAATAAATTAAATAAATTATTTAAATAATAATATAGCCTTAGTTATAGAGCGGCTTATCAGGCGATTTCTTTGGCCGCCTATCAATTCTTTTTGAGTCTTGTGAGGGCCGCCCATTAAAACGAGTATATTTTTTCCGGGAACCAAGGCATCTTCTCCTTATCAGCCTCCGATGTTTCCCAAAATAAAAATACAAATAAAAAACACGACTATCAAGTGCGAGTGACATAATCGGCGAGATAGTTCCGAGCAGAGCCTGCTATTCTTCGATTTCGATTGAAATCTTTTCAAATTCCTCGATACTTGACTTATTCTTTAGCCTGCCCCTAGAGTTCAGCCAATTAATAAATTGCTGTTTTGCCAATAGAGGCTTATGCTCCTTAACCCGAAACCCGGAACCACGGAACCCTTGAACCCGAGCCACCAAGATGCTGCTGTCGTTGCCTCATCAAAAGATGGTTAGTTTCCCCTTTATTTCAGCGACTCTTTTTGGGTGCAAAAAACCCGAAAAAAATTAATTTCTGTTAAAGAGTTCCTTAAGAGCAAGGGCAAGGGCAGCGAAAGGAGAGGGTAAAAAAGTGGTGAAGGGATGAAGACGATGATGATGATGATGCTGGGCAGGGATCTTGGCCAGATCAAAGATGATCGTCCGCACGCCCTTTCTTCTTACATTTTTAGGGTAAAATCTTTGAACTTTCCACGTTAATTGCTGCTGACACGGGGCGAAGGGGTTCACAGAGGTGACAAGCTGTTCTCTGGTCCAGTTAGGCCACTGAACTTCCGGCTTGTGATGGACAGTTGACTGTTAGAACTGGAGCAAAAGTCTACATTTTCTATGGGAAAATTTTAGTTTACAATCTAACAATATTTCATAAGGAAGAGCGGCTTCCCAGGAGCCTTACATCGAGGGAAATCTGCAGAAATATGCGGTCATTCCTGGGACTTAAAAGCCTCTGTGGAAATCATGATTGTTTCCCAGTTTATAACCGTCTCTTTTTTCGCCAAATCACAGGCAGAACATAAAAACCGAATTAGTTGCGGCGACACATCAAATCGAAAATGATAATTAATTGTGCTGGCCACCGAACTGTAACTGCAACTATGCCATTTTTCGCACTCTCTGTTCGCTTTTCCATTTCCCCGGACACGGACATCGAAAAAAAAAAATGGGTGAAAAAAACGCAGCGCATAAAACTGAAAAATCAAACGGAAATTAACGGAAAATCCATTGAAAATATCCCGAAAATAATTGTCAAGCGGAACGTGGTGATTGGGGAGGGGGAAAACAGCAGGCATTAGTGGCAAGGGGAGGTTGCTCGGTTTTTGCATATGCGCTGGCATAGAAAATTGCAGCGGCGAGTCCTGGCTCTAGTTCCCTAGAGGTGTGTTTGCTTGTGTGCGAGTGTGCAGCGACCTCTGACCCAGTTTCCTTGGGCCCTGCAAATATTTTTCCTTACCTTTTTGCATATACTATGCATGCCGTCTTGATTCCCCTGACTCCTTTAGCGGCGTTGAAGGCAAACAAATTCATTTTCATGGAGAAGAAAGGAAGAAAGCCGCGTGGCATCAGTTGTTTTTTCTTTCCTTTTTGTTCCTGGGCCCGAACGTTGACTTTATTATATTCATAAATATTTATTGACAGCTCTGGAACACGCGAACAATGGGCTATTTTGGATTTGTTTTGTGCTCACACAGGCCTTGCTGGATTTTCGCCAAATTTTCATTAAGATTATGCTGCATTTTTGGCACCTTTAAGAAGATTCCTATACGAGTCCATGAATAGTTAAAATTGGATTTATTGTTGATCGCATTTCGATCGAATTCCCGCCAAAAACTCTTGATCGAACAATAGTTATCGCACTTTAATAAAGTCCCGAAAATACCAAACTAATTTGAGGGCGCTGCCCAATGGATTCGCTGTGCACCATAAACCATAGCCATAAATGTCTGGGCACCCAAACTCCTTCTATCGACGGCTAATTGAATCCGGGCAAGTATCCGGCGGGAAGACAGCTGCCTTGCCTCGATCTCAAGTCTCCCCCCTGAAGATATGCCAATGGCGATACGATTGTCAGGGCGATATCTCTGTAAATGCTGTCACGCATAATAAGCTGACTGGCGACGCGATTTGCCATTTCAGTTTTATGGATTTCTAATGAAAAATCTTCGTCGAGCTTCCTTTGGGCGGCGGACACACCTGGACAGCTGGCAGCAGCAGCAACCCCTTGGCTCTGGACAGCGCTGACCCCGCTGACCTCCTGCATTTGCATAGTGCGTGAACTTCCTCGAGCAGCTTGGTTCCCCTGCACCTTTGGGTGCATGATTTGTATAATTTTCCTTAAAAAAAAGAAAGGAAAAACCAGAATTTATTTTGGGCTAGAATCTAGGTGATTTTTAATGAAATTTCTCGCATTCTCAGGGATATAAAAAGGGACAGACAGGCAGTGAACCATTTGATTTGAAGTCCCTCATCTCCGATTCCCCGCTCTACTTAATTAATATTACAATGCCGTTTTGCGAATTCTGATCCTTGGAAAGTATCCTTGACTATGATTGACACTTCGCTGGCGTTTCAATCAAAATGCCATTATTGCTTCGTGTGTGTTTTTAATTGTGTTTGACAAAGTTGCGAAACAAGATGTTAACCCCGGGGGTTGACTTTCGAAGGGAGATTGGATGGGGGATGCTGCGGCAGCAGCAGCAGCATCTTGATCTTGGGAAGAGATCTCCGAGCAGCGATCTCTGACAGCAGCTGCTTTGAGGAGACTGACATTTGACCGTTGGTCAGCCGAGCAGCCAAAGGGTTGACCAGCTCAAAGTTCAGTGCCAAGCTCTTATGGGAAAGGGTTACACCTTAATGATGTTGAACTAGATGCTGGGAATCTAACGGAAAATGTGCCAATATTGCTTAAAAAAATAAAACCAGAGGGGTATATGTATTAAATAGAAAATTTCTGCAACTTTTCAGGTACTAACTCTAATCAAAATCCACGCCAAGTATCAAATATCGCTCTATCGCCTCTGGCCTGGTAAAATTATCGCAAATTGGGTTATAAAATAACAATTGCGGCCCCGCAGACAAGAGGGCTCACAAAATGGGCTTACTAATGTTTGCGGTTTTGATTTCAAAGGATGCTCGCTGAGGGATGGCCCGAAGTCACCGAAATTGATACAGATCCTTCCCGCCAAGGGGTTGCAACTGTGGCAACGAGTTGAGCCGCGACAATTGAGGAGTTTCTCTGTTTGTTTCTCTTACTGCCGAGAGTATCGCATTACCCGGCCTGATTGCGATCTGTTAACCCGTATTTGTCAGCCTCTCTGGCAGGGGAGTGGGAAGTGCCGCGTGCCCCGGCATTATCTAATTACCGCATTAGCCGCCTCTCAGGCCACAGCTGCCGTCGCAATAGGAAATAGTTTAAGTCAATGTCTTTTTGTCTTTGGCCAGAAGGTGTTGGCCATGGCCAGGGCCATTGTGCGCAAGGTGACACACCTACCGACCGGCGCGCCGGGGTGTGCCATTGTCCTGCTGCGCTACGCTCCGGTTTGTCCTGTGATTTACGGGCCTGACGAAAGGACCTGAGGCGGGTGGAGATCTCTGGTGTTTGTCCGGTGCTACCAAAATAATTGACCATATTTATGGACATTACAGCCTTTTATGTCTTCATGTCGGCACATTTGCCTTTGGTCATTCAGAGCTCATTCGTTGGACAACTATTTTAGTGAGGTGCCCCGCTCTCGCTCTCTCCTTGGCAATTGTTTTAGGCCTTGTTTTTGTGGCAGCCGCACTTCCTTCCGTTGCCAATTTCATGGTCACTTTGTGGGCGTTCCGACTTGGCCAGGCAGCAGCAGATGCTGGGCTTGGCAAAAAGGTGCTGATGGCCAGGAGCTGGGGAGAGCTCTGAGAGATTTACGATTTGCCCAAAACTATTTCGTCTGAGTTTTACACAAATATTTACAAGAGCCGAACCTCTCTGACCCCCAAAAAACCCTGGCCCCTGCTTAACCCCTTTTATGAAATCTCTTGACAAAAACAAGAAACCTAGGGGGCTCAGGAAGTCTTGTTTCGCAAGCGACCGCCGGAGCTGCCGCGTATTAAAATGTCAGGCGGACCAACGTGTCAACCTTCGGTGGCAAATGTCAATACCAGGGGTCCAGCTCCCCAGTTCCCGTCAATTATTTTATTATGATTCCCGCTCTAGTCCCCTCTACCCCCTCTTCTGCTGTCCACTCAGCTCATTTGTTTGTCATTTGCCGACTTGAAGCGGCCGGCTAATTGTGGCTGCTTTTTGCTTTCTGCTAAATGCATTTTGATTTTGCAACTGCCTCTTGCCGGCACAGGGAGAAGTTCGTGATCTGTGGCAATCGCTTGACATTTACAAGGCGGCGGACTTTTGTTTTTAATTAGACTCCGAGTCGGAGTAGGAGTCGGAGTTGGATTGGGAGTCGGAGTGGCAGTAGGAGCAGCAGCAGTGGCGGCCCGGCTGGGTGGTCTCCGCTCCATGGCTGATTATCGACGCGCGGGCTTAGATCTTTGCCGTCGATTAAGCTGCTTAATGCCATTAACATGATTAAGAGCAGCTCCACTGGCAGCTCCCCTCGGTGCTCCCCGTGGGACTCCCCCTAGGGCTCCCCTTGGGCCGCCCAGCATGGCTTCTGCCCCCATTGTAGTTGCGTGGAAAACCCATTCAGATCGCCGGCCATTCACAGGAGTTCCGATCCGCTAATTGAGCAATTGAACTCTGATCGCAGCCTCCGGAAGATTGGCTCTTGATTCATAATCAAATGATGCGAACACACTCGCAGTCTACGGGCTTGTCTTCGGTTTGTTTTTAGAACTGACCGACATATCCCGTTTGGCAGGCTCGCCGGCCAGGGGTGAGTGCTATCGGGTCAGAGGTCAGGCTGGACGAAAACTTCTCATGGGTCAGCCCGATCAACTCGATTTCGGACACCGAAAAACAAGTTTCTCTACCAATTTCGGTTCCATTTTAAGCACTTTTTCCTACAGCCTGACCTTTGAACTTAGCCCAAAAATCCAGAACGGGCCAATATTACCCGAAATCCATTCGTAGTTTCTGTGGGAAAGAGTCTCGCATTTAGCCAGCTGCCCCGCCAACTTGCTTCTTACTTGAATTTCCAGAGAACTTTTATCAACAAGAAGAGGGCACAGATAACGGCGGGCAAACAACCGAATTTGCCCAAAAGCCTATTTACACTTAGCGGCAACATTTGTTGGCATTCCCCGTGTATCTGGGAGATAGGAGCTGCGGGCCACATCAGATCCGTGGGATGCCATTCCGATTGCAGCGCCGAAACTAATTTTATGAATGAACGCACTCAGCCGCGGCCCAGGGAAGTGCGAGTATGCGTAATGCAGTAACAAGTAACAAGTCAACAGGGCGACCGAAACTAAGCCCGTACTAATGAATAGAACTGCCTCGGAGCGGCGGGCAAACGAGGTTTATCTGCGGCGGGCAAATATTTATCACGATAATAGTGATGACTGCACTGCATCTGGGTCGGGTCGGTCGCCCTCGAGATGGTTCCAGATCCGCAGGTGAGCCAATCTCTGCTATCTGGTGGGAAACCTACGAACGGAAGTCTAGGGCTAGATAAAAGTGGTTCCGATGTGGAAACCATCTGGGGCTTCTCCTTGAGTATCGTTACTATGCAAATGCCACTCGGCACATCCGGCATCGCCTGTGATATACGATTTCTGCCGGGCTGCCCAGCCGGCTGGCTAATTACTTCCACCCAATCGAAGCAAAGGTGACCACTCGCAGAAACAGAAGCTCTGCCGGAACCCAACCCGATACCCAATACCCAATACCTAATACCCGAGACTGGGGCAGAATCACCCTCGTTTTGCCAGAACCTTAATTGCCGAAACCCAATAATTCTCACAATTCGGAGCTGACTTTGATTGCCCTGAGCGGTTTCCGATTTCCAGAAGGCAGGGAGAAAGGGTTCTGAGTTAGGGTTGCTCGGCCACCAATAATATTTAATAACAATTGATATAAATATTGAAAGTATTATTGAGTCATAAAGTGGAATAGCCTTCGGTGGACGTGAAATTCGAGTTGGTTTGCGGCACTACTCCTGATCCCATGTAATCGCATCTGGCTTATCTTAGACCGCAGGGCGGCTCGTAAATAACATTCGAACTGCTCAATTTTCAGTGTAACTCGCAGCGGCGATAAAGGCTTATCGCGGGGAGAGAACTAGAACTGGAACGGGTCCAAGAGATAGTCCAGCCTCGGATTTCAGATCCCGGCTCATAAAAATCGTAAATAAATCAGCCGCCAGCTTCGAGAAGCGATAGCAGAAGGATTTGTTACAGAGTTGCCTGCCAAGACATCCCCCCAGGTCCAATTAAAATCATCTAGCTGTGGCCCCACATCCTGTATCGCTTCTCACGGAAATCATTCAGAATTCTTTCAATTTTTCCAAAGCCGTTTTTTCCGTAACAAATTCCAGCGAGCCTGAGACGTGCACGTCTTGTCGTCCCCCGTCCAACTTCTGGTTAAATATTTGTAGAATCAGACTCAGCCATAAATTGTAATCTTCCACGGGCGAGTTGCCGCTAAAGATCCTGGCGCAGTCGATGTCACTTTAGGGTCTGTTATTGTTTTTTTAATACTTGTCCAGATGTTGCCGTAGACTTCGACGGGCACCGGCAACTCCATGTGTCAATGACTTTTTTGGTATTTAAATGCTGGGCTGCCTCGGGGTTTGTTCTCACACTGTAGTTGTCGTGTAGCTAATTTGTGATTTCTGGTGTTTTCGGTGTTGGATTGGTTTTACGCTCGCCTTGGAAACCATTTTCCGGCTATTGATTTCCATCGAGTGGATGGATGACATGGAAGTGCTGGGATGATTTATTGACATGGGGTACAGCTCCCTACCTTGTCCAGCAATTCGGATTGGGGCTGGCGTATCCCAGTTTGATCCTGGGAAAGTCACGGCGGTGCGCACCTGTTTAGCTAGGAGATATCCCTGTGCGTATCCTGCTCGACCTGTGAGGACATCCTGCATCCGTATTTGCCAGAGGACATCCTCTAAGGAAATCGGATTGCCCCAAAATCACGTAAATATCGTACAAGATATTATTTACTTACCGCCCAGGGTAAAGACTTTGCTGAGCTCTTTCCCAAGGATATTCAACTACACGGGAACAAAGCGGAAAACTGCATTTTCCACAGTAATCCTCCCTCGCACACACACAACGCCTGCGCGCAGGCCTCGCTGCAATGAGCGTAATTTGAAGACCGCGAGAAAAGCGAGTGGATTATCCACCGGGGAACAGCACTGACTGGCTCACGGATTTCCAATTCGACTTTCCCACAATGGGACGGCATATAGGGGCAGCGGGAAAATTAGTCTCTCTTTATGCGTAATTAGGTTTTTCGGCTTGAGTTTCCCGCGGCAGGAAGTGCTCCAAGCCAAGTTGACAGTTGATCCCGCCTCTACCTGGGCACATGCTGCGGTTTTTCTTGGCTTTGTTTGCCATTTAATTGCACTTGCAACCGTGAAAATCTCGACCGCAGCTGGGTCAAGTGCAGGCGGAAGGAGCCGAAGGACTTCTACCTGCTAGGGTTTATGCAGACGCTACTTGGGTTTCACTGCCAGCTGCAGTTGTGCACAGGACATGGTCAGGCCGGCGCAGGACATGGCTGGTGGACAGCACTTTTGGCACTCGTTCTGCGGTCTAGCGGACATGTGTCTGCATTTTATGCTGTGTCAGGGACGAAGCGCATTGACAGGAAGGACGGAAGGCAGGACCGAGAAGTGATCGCTTGCGACAGGCGTGAGGTTGTTGTGACCACAAAAATATAAATATTGGGAAGGGATAAGGTTAAGTTTTAGTTGAGCATTTTGGAATTGGTAGTGAATTAAATCAGTTACATATTTATCTTATATAAATTTATTTATAATAAATAACTTATTCTATATCATTATTCCTTAACTCGAATATTGATGCTGGAGCACAACTGGCAACGGAAAATGCTAACAAGCTGCAGCATCTGCATTTGGGGTTGAGTATTCTGGCATGTGTCTTCTGTGGGTTTGATTGCCTCGTTTGCTGCTTAATCGCTGTTGACGTGCATAAATTTCGATCGCTCCTTGGAGTCTCAGCGGCGGCTGTCACCCCTTTTCGGCTGATTTGTTTGGTAAACAAGCGGATTAGGCACCAGGGAAATCCGAGATCGCCCCAAGTCGGCGGAAGCCAGCGAAGTGTCGCCCTGATTCGACGGGGTAAGGTGAGACACTCACCAATTGGGAAGTGCCCGAAATGGTTTCATTGACAACTGCCAGAGCGACAGTTCTAATTTTGGAATCACAATTTCCCACAGTTTACCCCTGGAGCAGTTCTGGGAGGAGGGGCTACAATTAAAATTTAATTTTAAAGCCAACACTAATTATGTTTTTTCCCCTCTCACTAAGACTACGTCTAATTTCCCTGTTCGAGCAGGAGTACAACCCCCTTGTGCGAGTACCATGCATGTCCCTGTCGCGATCCTTGTTTTTCTCCCTCGATCCTGTCGCAGGTGGCTCGTTTCATAGTTTTTTCTGTCTCGGAGCGAACGAGGCTTGCGTGCCTAGGCCGCGACACAGAGATTTCTACGGGCTTCGTGTACCAATTTTATAGTTTCCGGATCAAAAGATCACTTCCTGCGGGGAATATGACAGGATGCTCAGGCGACTTTTGGTGGGAAAGTTTCGAAAGAAAATTCCTCAAACGAAGTCCTTGTTATTTGTGGTTAGCTAATGATATGCTTTGACATGGGACTGGCACAGCTTGGAGATCCATTACGAGGGGAGCTATACAGAGGCTGGGAATTTCCTTAAGTCACGAAAATGGATCGTTCTCAAAATAAGCAACCCAGCTTAACTTTAAAATTCAGTCAAACACTTTAAAAATTTACTCAAAACACACATATTTTTATAGAAGAAGCTATCCTTCATTGGCTCCCCTTAAATTGACGAAATTTCCGTTGCCATCGATATATAGCCTTAACCATGCACCGCTGGTTCTTTGCCAACGAGCGGGAGGAGTGCAATGCCAGTCTGGACGATGGAGTCGGATCGGAGAGTGAGTGTGCCAAGGAGCCGGAGACACTGCCGCCGGTGCCCACCACCGAGTGGCCCTTCACCGTGGTCTACCACGGCAAGCTCATAGGCAACGAGTACCTGGCCATCACCGGAAACTGCCCCTCGCTGGGCGACTGGGATCCCAAGCTGGTGTACGTCATGGCCAAGCAGGATTGCGTCAACTGCATGTGCAAGTGCCACACCTACGAGGCTGTATTGACCATACCGCGGAACATTGACATCCATTACCGATACTGCATCGTGGTCTTCGACCCGACAATCGGCGAGACCTACATACGCTTCTGGGAGGCGCAGCTCCAGCCGCGGGTCATCCGTACCTGCCAGAACCTGCTCAAGGGCATTGACTGTTTTGGCCATCCGCACGAGGACGACGCCGATAACCGCGTGGACCGCGGATGGGTCACCACGGAGTCCATTGTGCAGCTGCAGCTCTTTAATGCGCCCTTCCACTGGCAGGGCCAGCAGCCGCGAAGGCTCAACGTCCGAGTAACGCCGATGCACGAGTCCCTGGAGAATGCCTGCAAAGCTACCACCGACAAGCAGCCAAAGCCAGCCAGATCCTCAGTGACGCGTCTCTCCAGCTACCTGGTCATCCGTGGTCTCCAGGCCTCCGACCTGAGCATCCGCATGGCCTACATCGAGGTGGTCAATCTGCGTGATACTAAACACCTGGAGTTCCAGCCCCGTTTTGGGGTGCCTTGCGGACCGGAGGACCTGCAGCTGTTTCACGCCACAGTGGGCTTTCCGGCGGAGACGCTCTACCGGATGGACCTGTACACCTACGCCCACAAGGCGGCGGCCGATGAGCCTCCATATCACTATGGGTACGGGTATCTGCAGCCGGACGAGCTGCTGGGCAGCGAGGGTTCGGCCCGAGTGAAGATCACTTGTGCCTCCACGCACCGCCCTCTGATAGAATTGACCTTGCACTACCTGGTCATCCGGCCGATGAAAACTTTCCAGTGCAACCTGAGAAAGACCTACGAGCGCTACTGGCGCAAGAACCGCCTGTGCATGGACATCGGGCACCGCGGATCGGGCAAGACCTACCGCCAGGGCGTGGACCTTTTTCGTGAGAACACTCTGTACGGGTTCAAGGAGGCCGCCTTGCAGAACGCTGACATGGTGGAGCTGGACGTGCAGCTCACTCAGGACGCCCAGGTGGTGGTGTACCACGACTTTGTTCTCCGTTTCCTGCTGCAACGCACGCCCAGCTACGAGGAGCTGCTGGAGATGCAGGACCTGCTGGTTTTCGCCTACGAAAAGCTCAATAGGCTGATGCTGCTCACCATGGGCGGCTCGAAGCGCAAGGATCACATTGCTGTGCCGGTGGAGGCCTTCACCTACGAGCAGCTGAATGAAGTGCGCGTCCTGCGCTTCGCCGGCGGAAAAAGTTGCAGCGCATCCTGTGACGAAATGCGCCACGACCAGCGGCCCTTTCCACTGCTCCTGGAGGTCTTTCAGCTGGAGGAGGAGGCTCTGCCCACATCCGTGGGCCTCAACATTGAGATCAAGTGGCCGCAGTTGGACAAGTCCAGGCGCTGGGAGATGGGCAGCTTCAAGCCCACCTTCGATCGTAACTTCTACGTGGACACAATCCTTGAGCTTGTTCTGCTGAACGCCGGTCGGAGGCGCATCATCTTCTCCAGCTCGGACGCGGACATCTGTACCATGGTGCGATACAAGCAGAACGTCTATCCGGTGGTACTGCTCGCCGCTGACCCGGAATCACCGGTCCAGTACGCTGACGAGCGGGTCAGTCGGCTAAAGACTGCCGTGCAGGTGAGCCACTCCCTGGAGTTCTTCGGCATGAACCTGCACACCAATTCGCTGCTCACGGATCACACGGCGATAACACTTCTGCGCCAATTCGATCTGGTGGCGCTGGCCTGGGGCAGTGCCGCCGCCAGTGCGGAGGTGCGGAACCTGCTGAGGCGGTACGGCGTGGTGGGCATCATCTACGACCGCATCAACCAGCTGGACCAGGCGGGCGAGGAGCTGGAAGGCGAGACAGTCTGCACCATCGACTCGATGACCACGCGGCCGGTCATCGAGGAGCTGGAGGTGGAGGAGTGGCGCCAAAAGTGCGGCTTTAAGAGGCAGAGCTCCATAGTGGTGACCAACTTATACATGGACTGATAGTTCTGCTTTTCGCTCCTTTCCTCTAACGAATAAAGATTCCAGAGTTATGTGCACTGCAAATCCCGCTCCTGGTCCCGTAATCACCCGCCAACGTCCGAGGCGGACCATAAAGACAAAGGGCATTACAGGACTAAGCCGGGTATATCCCGAAGATCCAAGTTATGGCCACTGTCAACCCCTTCGCACACCCCCCGCCAATTGGCAAACTTTTCGCAAACACTCGCGCTGCTGCTGATAAGCTCATGTGAACTATTGCCGGGTAGATAAACAAAGGACACAAAGGAACAGGACCCGCACCCAGAAGATGCTGCCAGGAGGCGAGAAGGGGTTAAGGCGGTCCAGGGTCCAACAGGACCTCGAAAATGATATCCCGTGGCGAATGGGTTTCCTTTATAGGCCGCTGCACACTTTGGCTACACTCACTCGAGGCTGGTCGCTCGTCTTGGGCCCAACCCCCGAACCTCCTTGATATCCTTTTGCATATCACTTTCCCAGTGGGATGTGGGCTCGGTTGTTTTGCAACTTCCTCCATCCCATTGTGCTGTTTATCATAATTTTTCAATTTAACACGGGACAGAGACAGCGAGCACACCTCATATCCTGGCTCCTGGCTCCTGGCTGCTGGTTTATAGTTTCCAATGCAAACATCCTTTGACGAACTTTGCCCATTGTCCAGGCTTCGCTTTGACGACGGCTTAGCCGTTATAGGACTTTCGTTTTTGCATTCTCATCAATTCCTCCTGTCCGCGTGTGTTTGCTTTTGCCCAGCAAGGACCTCGTCCGATTTCGCAGCTAGCGTCCTGCACTTCCCGTAGCCCCGTTAAGGATGACGTTATTAATGAGCATTTTGACACTTACGTCTTGACATTTGCACAGCTGGCCGTTTGTCTTTAGGACTTTCGGCCATTGGCGCGAGTGGAAAAGGTCAACTGGCGTCCTTTCTTTCCTTCCAACTATCAGAGCGATTCCGTCTGCAATTTAAATAAATGTGTAATTATGTTTACTCTAGCTGGGGATTTGGCTAACAGGAACGATTGATCATACCTTATATACGGAGGCGACCTTTGGTCAGGTATGAACTCGGTAAGACAAACAAACATAATTTAATGTTTATGTAGCTAACTTAAGTAAATATTTAAAAGGGTCTGGCTAGCTAGATGGATTGACTTTACTCCTAGGGAAGCAGTCATAATTTCGCTACTCCCCTTTTTTAAGAAGCTTATTACTGTTTAAATAAATAAATATTTCCTTATGATTTATTACTGTTCAAATGTATTAAAACATATTTTAGTGAGCTCCACAAAACTTAGTTCTAAGCTCCCCTGAACGCGCAATATTTCTCCAAGTAATAATCAAATTAATTCATATGTTCCAAGATGGGAAACAAACTTTTGCATTCCGGCAGAAGGAACACCTTAACCCCTTAAAGTCCGATGCCGTCCGGTTTGGGCTCGGGGCAGCTGTCTTCGGGGCGATCGGATGACCACCCCAACCCCACTCGTTTCCAGCCCATTGCATTCCTTGGCCTATCCTTTTGTCCGGGATTGTTTGCCTTCAATTTGACTACAAACCATAATTTATCTTTTCAGACGTGTTGGTCAGCGCGACAATGGCGGGCCGGCCAGCGTCAAGGATTATTGATTATGCAAAGTGCCCGCTGCCCAGGACAATGCCGGGAAAAACAAAGGCTTAAGCAAAGAGCGAAGAAAGGATTCCCGGCCGAAGGAGTCTCAAGCTGGGCGAAGAAAGGGGTTGCTAACACTGGACGGACACTGGACAGCGGTCAGTGGAAGCCCGGGTGGAAGAGATGTCCGTAATGGAATCCGATGAGCCGGGAAAGTATCCCCTTACAGGACACAGCGCGTGTGTTTTTGCCCATTAGTGAGATAATAGTTTCGACGCTCACCCATCCTCCACGGCGTTAATGGTCAGTTTCGCTATTTTGGCATGGTTAATTAATATCCCGCTCCGGCCCGGCCGAGTGTGAGAAAGTTGGAGGCAAAGGTGAGACTGGGCGAGGTGAGAGGCCCAATCTGTTGACGGATGCTGATGGATTAGGCAAATAATTAATGATGTATCCGTTTCCATACGGCCACTGTAACTGTAACTGTATCTGGTTTGGGAAATTTACACAAACTGACCAAGTAAATGCTGGCTATTAAAAGGACAGGACCTTTGATTCATAAGGAACTGGTTCGGTTGTGGATAGATTCTTAATTTGCTGCCTAATTGTTCATTTGAAATGTTTCAAATATTGTAAGAGCAGATATTGGGCAGCATTACAATTGCACAAAACAATTCAAAATGAAATTCTATCTAAGCTGTCAATAAAATAGCAGAGATTAAATACTTTAATTGACAATGAAGACGTTTTAATTAATAATCATTAAGTAAAGGGCTTGAATTTCAGCTCAGACAACTTTTTAAAACTTATCTTATTTAAATTATTACAACAGAATCTAATCTTTAGCAATTAATGGAATTTATAGTACAGTTGGCAAGCAAGAAATGAGATTTTAATACTTTAAATTATCAACTTAGTGTGTAATATGTTAATAACATGTTTTCTTATATATTATTAAATATTTCATGTTTTTTCTGTTTCTGTTGTTAATTAATTATCACGATTGTAAACATATTATAATTTAAATAAATAAATTAGACAAGCAAAAATACTCAAAGTCATGGCAAATAAAAAAGAAAAGACAAATCTGAGTTGTTTATTAAGCACCCAACTTATTAGGGTTGTGCCATGTGGTGACATAGGATTAGGAACATTCTCTGTTCATTATTTATCAAATTGGCTTCTTTAAAAACATAAAAAAAGCCACACTAGACTTGGGGTTTCTCCGCAATATGACTTTTCCCCATATCAGCAATCAGAATATAAAAAAGAAATCATCATTCCCCGGCACAACAGAATTGTTTTGAGCAATCGAATCGAGGGAAGGAATCTTCGGCTTCTGTTTCGTTTTGTGGAATGATTTCTTCTTGATGTTTCCACTCAGAGACACGGTCGGTGATAAGGAGCACTTCGTTCCCCGAACGAAGCGAATGGCGCTGATAAGCGCGCCATTGGAGAGAGCGCGACGGAGGCGAGGTCAGCTGACCCGCTTTTAAGCAGAGACTTGTGCGCGTCCGATCGTCGAAAAGTGCCTCCCAGATTGCCACTCAACCGTTCTGCTAATCTATCAGTCGGAGTGTCCGTCTTTGTTTTCGTTTCGTTTTGCAGGCCGTCAATTTTTGAGCCGAAAATGTAAACAAACCGAGCATAGAAATAATATTTGAAAAAACCTACCCACTGGCTTGCTTATTAATGAACAAATAAATGGTTCTAAATACAGATGAGCACACGCATAAGGGTGTTTCCACAAAAGGTATTAGTTATTAGAAGTTCATTATACATTTATTTTTATTTTAACAGATTAAATCATGTAAATAATACTACAACTATTTATTTATTTAACTAAATATATTATACAATACTTAACGTAATGAATTACTTAAGGAGTACTAGCTGGTAGGCCAGAAGACTGCTAAAATTATTATAGGAAGAAACGAGCGCTGAAGGCTGAAAATATGATTTACTTCTCTATAAGTTTGATGTGAAGAAGTATAGAAAACATTAAAGATATTGATAAATATAAGCAAAGGCAGTGTAAAATTTGTTTTTAAACATGAAGTTTGGTTAACAAGGAATAAGTAGAAGCTTAGATAGTTTTAAAAACATTCCCTAGCTGTGAATAAATCTTCAGACTATTCTTTTAAGAAATATTCAGCTGTGTTTCACTTAAATTATTTTTACATGCAACTTATATATGTACTTTTTTTAGATAGATGTTTAACTAATTAAAATCTTATAGTACTAGGGAACTGACCTCATGTACAGTACTCATGTATGCTGCTGTGGTTCTTATCAGTCCGCGGAGGATGCGAAATGTTGTTTACATAAGACTTTTAATAGACGGAAAGAGAGGCGCTGTGTGGCTGGAAGATTAAACTGGCTGCAAAACTGAACTTTTGTCCTGCGACAGCAGCCGCGTTCCCTGATCTTTGGCGACATCAATTTTTAGGGTGAACAATTTCAATTAGGTTCACGTTGAACCGCGAGCGCGATTAACGCACCGCCAGTAGTTTCTGATAATGCAATTGTTGTGCAATCGCCAGTAAGTGTTAATCGGGGAACGGGTGTCCGCCGCCGAGTCCCACGCTCCGGAAGACCAAGATCGAGACGGAGTCGGAGACTGAGACAAAGGCTGCTCATTGGCGATGGACAATGGCTGGATACTCATGCGGTCGGCGGCTGCCATTAGAATCGCATTAGGGTGCCCACTCACAGGAGCATTTACAGCGGCTGCATATGCACAAGATGCAGATACGTACTGCGAGATGCTTTAGTCAACGACGACGACGGCTGCCGCTGCTGCTGCTTAGGATCCAAACAAAGGCGCCTTTTGTTGGCCGGATGGATGGATGGGTTCACATGCTCCCCACCCCTGCTCTCCGCTCCGCTCTTGGCCAACCGCAAATGAGGCAAAATTGTCGCCGGCCGAGAGTGTACACACGCAGCAGGGACTTGACAAGATAACAAGATGCAACTGTGAGATACGAAGTACCGTTTAGAGAGGCGCTCGCACACAGCTTGACTATTTCCCAGATCTTATCCCCCGAGGAGAGTCACTCAAAGGACATTAGCCGGCTGGCCGTAGCCATTGAAATCGCCTCCGCTGCCGCTGCCTTTTCTGGGGTTTCTGGCCCATAACTCTTGGCACTTTATGCAGCCGGCTTTGTTTGGCCACAAAAGTGTCGCTGACCAGAGCGATGTAATCGATGGAAACTACTGCTTCCTTCCGCAATTGATGTCAGGCCCTAAATTCTCATGTTTAGGGCCAAAAGGATTTATTCCAAACCGTTGATTGGTTGGGTTCTGGCCCCTCTAACAGGGTACGATTCGATGTCGCCAGCATTCTTTTTTCCTTTCGCTGGAAGCCCTGAAAGGATAATGCAAACGAGCACTCGAGACCCAGCTGAAGGAGAGCCTCTCTGCACATGAATATGTAATTTCGTCCGGACATGAATAGAAGGATGTGACAAAGAGCCTCGAGTGGCCATTGAGCAGTCCCAGGCTGGGGGGTATGGGTGTGTGTGGGGGTGAGCTATGAAAGGAATCAAAATTAAGTGGAAACTTTGTGCAGTTCGCCAAGAAAAGCCTAATTCAAAGGCGCCATAAACCTTTTTCGCCATGACAACATATTAAATGAGACTTAGGGCGCAAACAATGCGGCTTTCATGCATTTGGCCCACCTTCGCTGAAAAGTTTAAGCGATTAGCGCAATTTAGCGAAAATAACATGCGAAATTGCTCGGCTGAACGCCTTTTCAATGGCACTCTTAGATACTCGTGCATAGTGCGACAAGGGGAATCCCGCTGAGCCGCTTTTCAAGCGCCCTTAATGTGGGAAAATCGTCGTCACTTGTCAGCACACGCCCACCTCGAACAACCCCCAGTTTCCCACACTCGGCCAAAGACCAAAGTGTTAAAACACAATGGGAATGAGTCCAAACAATTGTTGCGGATCGTGCGGATCCTCTCAGCGGCTCATCTATCCAGCTCCTGGAGCGGATTGCCCATGCTAATCGGCGGATGCGTAAAACTCAATGAGCGTTCAAGTGCCAGACAAAGGCATCTGAAATAAAGAAGCTACTGCCTTGAAAACAAATACGGATATAGATACAGACTGAATCGCGAACCCATAATCCTTTCAGTGTGCCACTTAAGCCGATCACGGGGAAACCGGGACAGGACCAAGACCAAGACAGGAGCCTACGCGTGCAGCCTCCGCCGGTATTCCATTGTGGACCATTTAGAGAGTGCGGTTCGTCGGGTGTTTAACCCATTTGTCCCGGGGTCTCTCAACTTGCAACTCGTAGCTCGCAGCTCGCAACTGAAACTCGACAAATTAGGGCACTCCGATGCCAGGGGCCTTTGTTCGGATGCTTTGTTTGGCCTTTTCCTTCTTAATGCCCAAGATCACAATGTTTGCATCAAGGGGTTGATCTCGTTGATCTCGTTTTTTTATGCCAGCGATCCCTTTTTCTGCGATGTGATTTATATATTTGTTTAGCCTTTCACAGGACTATCTAGATCTGGGACAGCCGAATGCTGTTTGCGGACTGCTCCTCTCATTCGGCTTGACTTTTGCACTCTCATCTTTGGTCCGCTGCACGTGCCAATACATCTCAGAGATCTGAGGCAGTAAAAGGAGAATGGATGCAATTAAAGTCACTTAATTGCTTAATGACAGGCTGGAAATGGAGGCAAAGCCAACAATTTCACCGAGGCATAGCCCAAATTGGTGTTCTAAGCGATATTTTGATGTCCCTGTAATTATTTAAGTATGATTGCCTACTTAATATAATAATAGTATACTTTTTGCTCGGTTAAATCGTATCAAAATATAATTTAGAACCTGTATTTCCCATATGGCTATAACTGTCACTATAATTTATTTTTTTTTAACAATGCTGCGTAATAATTCAAGCCCATCTTGGGCACTTTGGAAGCCCACACTCTCTCACTGATCGGAGGCAAAACTCAAATCAACTTTCGCTGCTACGCAAATTGTCCATTAGGCTAATTACGCAAACATTTGCGGATTTACTTGTGCGAAAGATTGAAACGCAAACCTCTTGTTGAACACGAAAAATCCGTTGATTGATGGGCGCTTTGTTCGGGCCTGGCAGTTGCGCCATGGCCATGCAAAGCGATTGTCTGGGCGCCCGGAATGGATTCGGATTACACCTGGACCCGGTCGTGTCCTGGCGGACTGAGCAGAGCAAACAGATTACTTTCATAAATTAGACTTTATTAATCATTAAGGAGACAGCAGCGGCAGCAGCAGCCGGGCAACTGCCAAGACGGGAACTTGAAGGACAACGAGTAACGGGGTAGGGATTTCCTCAAAAGGATGCGGTCGAGGACTTACAAACAGTGGACAGTGGTCAGCGCATTGGTCAGTCACGCACGTAATTCCGACATTACCCCTTCGGGACACAGAACTCAAGGCTGGACTCGGCGCAACGGGATAGGCAGAGTTCAGAGGTCACCACCGAACTTTTGCCCATTTCTTCTCACAGTCCGGCCAGTCCGGCAGGAAACTTAAGACGTTTTCACGACGAATTTTAATGATTTTTGTATTCAAATGAGGCCTCCTGCCCCAACCAGTTTGGGCAGTTACTCCAGCACCCAGGGGAGTGTCCAGGCAGCGACAGGACACGTATCCCGCTGACGGCTGGATTGGCCCAGCGAATTTCCTCCAAAATGGCCAATGTCCCGTCTTTCAAGTGCCCATCTATCCAACTCCTTTTCGTGTGGCCTCCGCCAAAGGGGTCAGCCCGAAAGGGCAACAATTGATGTCCAGGGCGCATGTGTTGAGTCTTGGCCTCGGTAGCCATTTTGTAGCGAGCACCAAAGGAATAAAATGAATCACAGTATAAAGCAAAAATTCTTTCAATAAAGGCATTTGGCAAATAGTTTCAAGCCTTTCTGCTGAACGTTTGGGCTTTCTAAAAAAATCCAATTTGGCGCCATAAAATTTAGCAAGCTGGCAGATATTTAAACTTATCATTCAATGGTAAATAGCTTCCGAAGCCGGGTTACATTAAGGAAAAAGAAGATCGAGTTCTCAGAGAAATCCAAGACTATTCAGGAAGAAAGCACAATCACTCCCAAATATATAATTTTACAAATTTGGCTAAGCTAAATGGACTAAAAAATATAAGAAAGGAAATGTATGAACAATTATGCCTTTAAATTGAAATAATTTTCACACGTCATAACGTCATCACGAATATTAATAGTAAATTAAGCACAGTTGGTATTGGTTGTTTCATAACTTCATGCTATATCTTGACTTTACATTTGCCTGACTCCTCTTTTTGATCCCAAACCAACCTCCAAACGAATACCAAGGAAGATGTTACGATATTTTATGATATCCGGACGATCTTTAAGCAATATTGGGATATCCGGCGTTGAAGTATTTCCCTTAAAAAGAAATAAACGCTTCGCCTGAACTTTGTCGTTTGACTCGTGTGGACCATTAAAAAGTTTTTATATTTTAAGTTAAACGGTATTTGGTCAGAATTATGCTTTGGGACCAATTCGGCTCTACACATGAATTTTTCCCGGCTTTTTATGGCTCTTTAACTGCTGGCCCAACGTCGTTTTTATGGCCGCCACTTGACCAGGCCACCTTAGTTGGTTTGTTGACACCTGCAGCTCAATCTGGGCTTGCTTAATGACGTGGATCCAGTTGGTAAGATCTCTACGTAGTTGTCACTTCTTCTTAACTATATTTAAACTTTGAACTCACCGACTAAGACAATCTTTCGAAACGTATCTGCAGGTAGCTCACTTCCGGAAGAATACGACTTTCGGCCTCGTTTTATTCCCAATTTAATGAAGATAAATCGCGGTGGATATTCATTAACCAAAGGTTCCTTGCGAACGACAGCCGAATGAGAAACTGTTTTGGTTTGAAATTTCACCTTTTGACATCGGCAGCAGCAGGATGTACTGGCACTTCCCAGGAACGGTGACATTTAAATTAATAAACTCCCGGCGAGCTTGGGCCGTAACAGGCGCGTAACTGCAGTCAATTATTCGGCCGAAAATATCCTGTTTCCAGCATCCAGTTTCCACATCGGCAGCATCATCATTATTATTAACACTTTCCACGGCTCCGGCGGACTCGCCACTTGAACTTGGTACGGCCGTGGCTGCTCGGGTTGGTCCTCTCATTGTGTTCTTGTAATGCTATATAATTACACCATCAAGTTGACTGATGACACGGAATGAATCTTTGTCGCCCCTTACACAAAACAACGCTCGCAGGACCCAGAATCTGCATAAATTCATAATTTTTCTTTGCCCCGAAAGCCGCGGGCCAACCCTTTGCCCGGTTTAGGGATGTCCTTGGGATATCGGCGTCAGGATTTAACTATCCCCTAAATAACAGAGGCAATTCTCGAGGAATCAAAGATACAAGCCTACAATTCTATCTGAAAATGATGCTGGTTGATGGAGGAGAACCTCTACTTGTTCTTATTTTATTATTTATTTAATAAAATATATTTATAAGAGGATAACTCCAACTGAACTTGCTATAGATCTATCTAGTTCCCATTTATGTGACTTAAAAGATAAGTTAATTTCTATAGTTTCTTCCCCATGTGTAGCTGTTGACTTTTGCCTAATGAGACTTAAAAGATTCCCTTGTTTTCGACTTACGGTGGCCAACCAATTGATCTGCCATTGACAGGGCTCCAAAAGTCGTCGGAATGGGCTAATCCCTGCCATATGCCTGCTAATGCGTTCCATCTCGGTCCCCGATCTGTCATGGGGCACAATCGGAGGTGTCAAAAATTTTGACACTTCAATTTCTTCGACGCGCAGAACACGAGACAAATGAGCAGCGCGTGCGTTTCCTCGTTGCGTCACATGCGAATATCCTGTCAGGAGGAGGCGAGCGGCGAGTGTGCCGGTGTGGGTGACTCTGCAAGAGTGTGTGTAGGTGCAGCCGTCGTCTGTCAAATGCGTCTTGTCATGCATCACAAAAAGGAGAAACGAAACGAAATGAAATGAAAGCAGGACTCTGAGCCAGAAAAGAGCGTAGTCAAAGCAAACAGAGGGAAATGGCAGCGGAGAAAATTAAATTGAAAATTTCAACACAACCAGCTTGGGGTGGGAGGAGGTCCGGGGAAGGCTGCCACCAGGTTGCCACAGTTGACTCTTTTGATAAACAAACAGACAGCAGCCAGCAGACAGAATCATTGCGAAAATGTTGATTACAGCCAGCGAAGGAAACCCAGAAAAAGCCAGGGCACTCGCAAAAATTTTTATATTTTAAAGGAATTACTTAGAGAAAGTTATAATACATTTAACATTTATGGAGATATATTTTTTGGGAAATTTTTATATAAATTACTGTGTTTCTAGTCCCTAAAATGTACTATATTCCTTTAAGTTTACAGAAGTTGCTTTGCTCTGAAAAAGAACATAAAGAATTTGATTCTAAATTATTCAATAACTAGGAAATTTGTACTAATTCTACTTTATCTCATTTTTAAATATATTTATTATCTTACTTATATTTAAATAATATTTTTTTGGCCAGTGCAGTGGCACACGGCGACACATGAGACCGCTGCTTCCGCCTTTGAGTCTCCGTAGCCGCCAAAGGACATGCGCCAAAAAAATTAAAAAAGATAAAAAAGCGAGCGAAGGAGGACAAGGAAATGAGAAGAGCGAGGGGGAAAAATGAAATAAAAATCCGTTCGCGACTCGCTACTTGCAACTTTCATGTGTATCCATGTCAGCCGGGCTTTTGTGGCACTCGGAACGAGTTGTCAAATAAAAGGGAGCCGTGCTGCAGGATCGTTGACTTGGCTGGCTGCCATCAAAATGGCGTCTGGCCCGCACAAGGACTTTAAAAAGCTGCTCGGAAATCGATGTGGAAAAGGCAGCTGACTTTGGCTTGGCTGCCTCACCTGTCGCAGGACAAACAAGTTTTAATCAAAACGAAAAAGGAGCCAAGCGGAGGGAAAGAAAACTACAAATCACATTTCCTGTGGCAACATCAACTTCCTGTTGGGCATGGAAATCTCCCAGTCAGCGTTTCACACGGCGCCCCGACTCCGCTCCTCCGCAGCTCCTCGTGACAACTGCAGCCAGCCGCTTTGATGTTGCATGCAGCGCATTTTCCGCTGTGTGTCACTTAATTGTCACTCCGCTGCAGTCAGTCAGTCAGCCTGGTCAGTCATGCACTCAATCAGTGGCAGGACACTCTGCGGGCGCAGTTCACCCCCTTTGGCCACTCCACCCCCTCGATGAGGTGCAGTTTTCAGTTCCCCTGCAGGAAGTCCGACTTCCTAAGCGGAACTGGCCGCATTATCCTTCCATGGGAATGCCAGGAGTCGCGGGGTGGCAACTGCAGCAGGACCCAGAGTTGGTTCCTTGTGGTCTGCGCTGGCAGGTCCTAATTGATGCAGTTAGCTGCGTGCTGTGACTGGAACCCTTTAATTGATACTTCGCCTGGGAATAGATTGGTACAGCACTGATACCAGCTTTTGTGTGGAGTAATGTTTAGTGGGAAGTCCTTTCAAGGATGCAGTTAAATTTGCGCAAAATGTAGAGAATAACTGGATGGCTCCCTTACAATGTATAGAATGTAGTTTTAGGAGAGGAAATAAAGTCTGTTTCGTCTGAATAGGATTACAGGAAAACTTAAAAAGGAGTAATGATGGTTGTTAACATTTTTAGGGTAGAATACTTTTAAGTTGGTTTAACAGATCCTTTTATTAGTTTGTTGAGCAGGCGGCTTAAACTAAATACCTGAACATATTAGGCGTTATGCTTGATGGTTTTACAAGCAAATAATTTATTAAATACTTGTTTTTAGTGAAATAAAAGTAACTTAAGGGAAACAAGTCAGCAAATTAACATTCAGAACATTAATTAACTTGTAAACTATTCACAAGAAATAACCCACGAATATGTATTTCATATTCTATATATTTTACCATTTCATGATGTCTTCAAGCTCTGAAGAGATGAAATGCAAATAAAAAACCCTACAAATTCGGATCAGCCAATTGGTAACACCTCCTCTATTACTGAGCGACCGCGACACAGTTATTGGGATGTAATCTATATGTTTTATGGGCGCTTACAAGCTCCCCATTCCGCTCCATTCCCAACACGCTCATCGCTTGTTAATCGCACTTAAGGCCCCAAAAAAAACCGACTAGCACCTGCTGCCCCACCGCAGCGAGTGGCTGGGCGATGCTTAGCCGGAATAAATCTACCATAAAGATGCCTGACATTATTCAAAATACCAGAACTACAGAATTCCCCAAATACCGAGCCCGAGGAGCAGCCGGAGGAGGAGTCTCACTGAGCTGGAGCGAGCAGTTGGACGGGCAAAAAAGGCAATAAAATGTAATGCCAGACGAGGGAGCCGCGAGATCGAGTGGAGGAGCATGGAGCGTGGAGGCACAAACGACTTCATTTTATCTTAATGTGCTAATAAATTTCCCAGAGACGAAATCTCTGCCAAAAACCAAATAAATTTACTAATACCAAAATTATCACGCACAGTGGGGAGGGAGACGAGATGAAACCGAAAATGAAATGGAGCGCCAAGTAGTTGACTGAGTGGCATGCGTGGAATCGGAGAAATGCAATTAAGGCGGCCAAATCATCTGGAGAACCAGTCGCCAGTCGCCGGAGAAGGGCGAGGGGGGGTGCCCGCATGGCGTCTTAAGTGTTTAAGTAGCTAAACGGCTGACAAGCGGAGGAGTTATGGCCCGGCCTGCAGTTTGAAGTTGGCGCGTGCTCCGCGGCCACACTGCACCCACATCGCACAAAGTACTCTGTCAACACAGGGGACATGGGGATAGGGATGCGATCCCGTCCGGATCTCTACTTGAGTCTGAGTCCATCGCTGACATTTCCATCCCCAGGCAGGGAGGCTCGTCTAGCTGCTTCATCACCTCGCCGAATGAATTGCCCTAAAAGGGTTCATGCCTCCGGCTCGTAAATCTGATATAGCTCAAGTGGGGACCTGGCACCTGAGCTGGCTATGGGCTTCTATATAGCTTCTGGGGTATAGGAACAATTCATTCGAAATGGTTTTTCAAATTACCAAACCTGATATCTCAAGTTTTACGATCGTTTGATGGAAAAACGTAATTAATATTGACATTTATGACTGCAGCAGCTGAAGGAATGAAAGATCTTGAAACTTTCTTCCAATGGAATCGGGGACTTTCATTTAGGACTGTACCAACGGTCAGTAAAGAGACCTTCCTTGGTTCGCGCCCTTCAAGCAGTTGCCACCCCTAAAAGTGTCGCCCAAGTGTCCCTACTTTGTGTATGCAATCTCATGTGCATTATTTTGCATGTCTGGCGATTTGAGCAACTCATGCGTAAAGGTCAAAAGATCAACGTCGGACTGCAGAGGGGAGAACGGGCCATATAGGGAGGTTTTTCAAAGGAATTTCTCTACTTTTTCCAGCGTTAATACTCTGATTTCGTTTTTGGAAAATGTACGCAGCATTTGCATTTGTCCATTGTCCAGTTCGCTGATTAGGCGTGAAGTCTGGGATTTGAATAAGAGAGTTGCCTAGGGCTGCTCCGATTTTCCTTTTTGGCGGGAAAGGAAAAGTGGACCGAAAAGAAAAAGGTGAGAAGTCTTTAAAATAAATTGAATTTCTATCCGAGTTTTCGTAGACTTTGAAAAGATTAAATGGTTCACGGTTTATCAGGACATTGGAAATATTTTATGAACTTTAAAAATTAAACAAAGATGGTTTTTATGTTAATTTTTATATAAAAAAATCTACCATCTGCCCTATAGCTTTTACAATTAAATAAGAACTAAATACTTAAGCTATATTTCGTAATACTGACTCTTTAACTGACTCATGTTCTTAAAGCCACTTTATGTATAAGCTTCGTAGAATTCCATAAAGATATTTAACTCCTTATAACTTTATGCACAAATCTTAATACTAAATTCGTGACAGTCACAATAATTCACACTCTAGAACCTTTCAACATTCCAGAAGTTTTTTACAAAATCTCCCAAGAAAAGAGGTCAACATCTCTAATTAAGGTCACTTTCATCCCAGCTCCCCCTAGACCATCAATTCTCAGCCGAACCGTGAGCCTTACAACACGTTCCGCCTTATTATGACCATGCGAACAAAGAACAATAAAAAACAGAGCAAATTTCAGGCCACCCCAGAAAAAATAACACTTAAAAAATTTGCAAACATGTTTTGCATACAGCAAAACCGATCAACAAATATATTCACATGCAATCACGTTAGAAACACAAAAGAAAATAACGAAATCTTAGGTAGATTTTCACCCAGAAAAACGCACTCAAGACAAAGACGAGAAGCTGATGTCCGGAGTGCAACCACCAAGATCCGGGGTGCAGAGGAGACATCCAGCTGCTGGGAGACGAGACCCACGTCACGAACGCGATCGGGACAGATCCTTTGTGCGAACTGGAGCGAGCGAATGCGAGTGCGAAAATCTACCCCGTAATCGCAGGGAAAAACCCGAAATAAAACGGAATAAAAGTCGGCCGGACAATGGGAAGTGGAGGGGGCGATTGAAAATGTTTATTTGCGTATCGAAATGTGCAAATTTTTTCTTGAATATTCATACATAAATCTTTTGGGAAAACTAAATGTAAATTTCCGCATTGTTCCCTTTCCGACGAGCCGCAGGCCAAAGTCCGGCGAGGAATACTTTCCACACCAAATCCAGCTTACGAACGCTGACATCACCTGTCCAAATCGAGACCCAACACGATAATTGGTGTCATAAAAGTTAGTTAAATCATATTGGACGTCAGTCAAATCGGTGACATTCCCAAATTAGAAAGAACCGCAGCCCAAAGTGATGGGGCGGCAGCTCCGTTGCGTGATGATTGCCACGACCATTGTTTTGATGACACGCCAAATGGTTTCTGTTTCCAAGACCATTCCACCTGTCAGCCGAGTGGACAGCTACCTGCACACACAATTACCGCCCGCATGACGAGGGCGTGCCGGGTGGCGCTTGCCATTTGGCCAGCTACACGGACAGAAATGCCACAAATGTTCAAATATGAAGATGGTTATTTTTTAATATAAATTAAGAGATCATTTCCACATTCCAATACACATAAATATATTAATAGGATGATCTATATGTCTATATCGAAGCGCCTGGTGTTGGTAATCAGGACAATAATCAGGAACCAAGGCGAAAAAAACAACGGCTAGCAGTTAAAAACAATAGAATAGTTTGGCTTAGGGATATACATCGGCAGGCAAAATACGACATAATATATTGACAATTATATTTCGTTCAATATCTTCGTGGAAATATAGTAAAGTTTAATATATCGAAACTTTAACTATTGAAAAATATCGCACTTAACTTAAAAATAGAGATATTATCGAACAACTCTTTATATTTATTTCCTAGTTTAAACAAAGGCTAGGCTCTTCGGCACAGTCCGATATATCAGAACGATTTTTGATTCACTGCACAAATGTTGCAACGTTAAAAAATCGATTTAAATACCGATATTTTCTTCTAGATTCATCCGATTTAAGTTCGTTTCAGTGCACATATATGGTCAATAGAAGTATGTGGTCTACATGTCCCCGCGGCTCAGGCAATAATCACAAATTTACAGCTCGTCAGCGGGTCGAGTAAATGGCGACAGCGTTATGTCATTTGACGTTGATTTCTGATTGCGGTAATTATATGTAAATTAATTACGGGTCTCGGGGCAGGGCCAGTGCCTACTATATATGGCTCAATAGAGGCCTGCGGCCCCCAGCCCCACGATGATAGAGATATGGTACTTCTGCCCAACCCGGCTGGGACGGCGACTATGTATAGTGGCAACTGCCTTTGGCCAAAACTAGTTGTGGCATGCAAATTGACAAGTCCACGACTGCGCCCAGACAACTCCAGATACTCGACTCTGTGGCAGAGCCTGGGCCGCAAGTGGCAGAGACAACTCAATGATGTCTGTAAATGTTACGCTCGATTGAGGATCCCCGGATCGGCCAGGGGACTGGCAGACAGTGGATGCGAGTTAACATGAAATGGCAGATTCAGATACAGATGCACAGTCAGATGCAGATTCGGATTCGAATGGAGATGCAGTTGGAGATACAGTTGCCAGTGTGCAGCTGCCAGCGATCGAAGTGGCGCGATCATGTGCAAAATGCTCTTTTCGGGACACTGCTCCATGGTAGAAGCACTTGACATGAAGAAATAATTCCATTGAGTTGGCAACTATGCCGGGAATCTCGGGCGAGACAAAATTAGACAAGAAGCGTGATTTACGGAACCCTTAAATCACATGACAACAACCCAGATCGCAGCGGATCGGATCGGGAATCGAAGAGCAAATGCGATGACAATGTCTGGGCAGCACATGTGTGCGAATGGAGATGGAAATGGGACTGGAAGTGGGTCTGGGAGTGGGGCTGCTTCAGATGCTGTGAGGCGGACAATGATACCGATACCGCACCGATTGATCGTCGCTTCCCTCTGGCATACCCCCTGATTTATGGCACTGCAGCCCCAAACAGATCAGACAGAACAGCTCCGAACAGAAACAGATCAAAGCGAATCAGGGGAGTCTGCAGAGCTTTGGTAACTTCATATGCTTGTGCTAAGCACCGATCATCGATCACCGATCGACCACACTGGGGTATTTCCAGTCAATAAAGCATAAAAATTGGGCTTGTTGTTGTTTATCTACTTAAGCATCGAGATGATTCGACACCACACCTCCCGGCTTCCGCATCGCGTTGGTTTTTGCCCAAAAAACCACAACTTTTGTTTACAAAAAGTTAAATGACAATCTTTTCACACCTCTGCTGTTGTGAGCAAACTAGTTTGGTGAATGATACGTAGGAATAAAGCGCAGATCTTTGGCATCTCATTGTGCCATATAATGGTAGCTGCCTTTCGCCATTCGCATTATAAACCTCTTAACAAAATTGTCTATAATTATTACTTTCAAAAGTATGAAAGAAATCCCCTCGCAGAATATGTAAAATATTTCAACAAATAGCGTCGAAAATAAATTTGCATTCATTAGGTTCCCAACAGACCGGCACGAGATCTTAGCCGTAACCTGTTTATTGATTTGTTTATTTCGTCATTGAATTTGGGAGTATTCTCAAATGTTCCAAATGCAAAGAAAAAGAAAGAAAACCACAAAGGCCGCTGGGGATTCTAGGCAGATGTTTGTATTTAGTCATCTTTGGGGGAACAGGTTCCCCATTTGGGCATCGCATTTTGTTTAGATTGTTCTTGAATCTCATTAATATCGAGACGATAAATGCTAGTCGCGATCTGCTTCAAAAATCGCGTATAAAAGCCGATCTCAAGTGGCGGCTCTGAATCAGTTAACACCGAAATTTCATCGCTCTTGGAAGTTCTTGTATAGAAAGTGAAAATGCGTTCCGCGATTCTATTTGGCCTGATTGCCTTACTGGCCTTCAGTCTGGTGCTGGCCCTGGAGGAGGACCCCAGCCAGTCCAACGACCTGTCCGCCGTGGAGGAGGGCATCGGCCAGGCCGTGGAGTCCGAGGTGCGGGCCAAGCGTCAGTATTACGGCGGATACGGTCACCGGCGATTCGGTGGATACGGTGGATATGGTGGTGGCTATGGCTTTGGACCACGTCCTCCATTCTACGGAGGCTATGGAGGATTCGGACCTGGCCCCTTCTACGGAGGTGGCTACGGTGGCTACGGTGGCTTTGGACCCGGTTTCTTTGGCTAAGCCAATCTGTTGCTACCAATCAACGAAGACTGACGACCAGGAATGATTTTATATTGCAAAGCCCTAATGATATATTATTATCGTATATTATAATCAAACATCTGAGATGACAAGTGTGAAAATATATTAATAATATCGAAAATCAAATAGTTTTGTTTGAAAACTGGTTAAACATGCTCAAGAGTTCGTCAAATTTAATTGATAAAATTCCCAAAGATATTCCCCAGATATACTGTCAATATTTCTATACTCCTATCGATTTTTAAATGTAATATCGATGTGATTTTGCCTTACCTACTGAGTACTAAGATGGTGTGTGCATCTTCCCCTGTGTCTGGGATCTGCAGAGTCCCAAATTATCTCGCAACTTGACCTCGTCTGTGGGAATGTGTGTGACCCAGAGCGACGACGTGAGCGCGACCGGGAACCTGGGGCCTGGGGTTTGGGGAATATTTTAAAAATAAATAACAGAAGATCTCCATTTATTTATTAGTGCGTTCGCCAGGTCTCGCTCCTGAGCCATGCTAATTATAAGTCCAAGGAGGCGGCGGAGGGTGTGCTTTGTTTATGTTCCCTGAGCTGTCACGATCTGTTTGCTTTCTTTTCGGGCACTTTGCTCCTCCGCCTTCGCGTCCGCCTCCGCCTGCGTGGGAGTCGCGTTGGGGCTTGCAGCAATTATCACGTACGATTGTCATAATTATCATTTGGCTTTTATTAGCTGGACCCCGCAGGCCAATCTCCGCCTGTCGCGATGCCTCTTTGTTCTGCTGCAGCAACTGGAAAGGTAAATAGGTAAATATTTCAATGATGTCACCGAAGTGGGCATGAAATCGCTGCCATTTTTAGTACATCTTAACGGGCAAGTTGACATTAAACGTGGAATTTAGCAGGCAGCTAATCAAATTTGCAGCATATGCGTTAAAGACCCCATAGAGTTTTATTGGCTCACCGCCGCAATGATGTCCTAATCCCCTTCTAATCAACATAAGAGCCCGCTGCATATTAATTTGCGCACAAATCCACCAATAGATGGTTATCGGGGAGTCGAGGGTTCGCTGGTTCCGGGGTTCCGGGGGTCGAGGACTACGCGCAAACAAAACGCCCAGCTCGGTGACTTACCCCAAAACAAGTACGCCCCTTCGGCCGGAGTCATTGTTTAATTGTCAATAGACATCGGCTTCTATCAATATCATAAAAGCTAATAACTCTCGGTTGGCTGGACGCGGCAGACGGTGGGCCACCTCGCCTCTAATCCCACCGGATATGCTCAATCAAAGCTCAAAGTGTGCGTGCCGGGGGGTGGTGTTCAACCTGCCCGCCGGGGGTTGCTCGCTCGGCCGCTGGAAATCATCGCCATTCATTCATCACTTTTCGCCTTTTCAGCGCTAGCAACCCTCCACGGATCCGAGTAGGACTTGGACATGCCTCCCTCTCTCTTCTCCCCGGCTGCCTGGCATGTTTTGATATTAAAATTGCGTAATTATAATTAACCACATGTGTGTGTGGGTTTGTGTGTGTCGGGGGAAGCGGTTTAGCATGTCCTTTGACTGCTTCCGCTCGTCGACAAAAGGCGAGTCGGTTAAAGTTACTTCCTCCCTCCTTCCTGTGTCACGTGTGTAACTCTGTAAGCGATCCTGCAGAAGTCTGCCCTTGCCCCGGGGGCATAATCCATAACTTAGCCGGCTGTCAGCCAATTGATACAACTTCCGAGCCGAGTCACCTGATAATTAAAAACGGAAAATTCAAATATTAATTAGCAGAGGAGGCCTTAATGGGGTTAGCAAATCAAAGGAGTGAGAAACTTATGAGGCACAGGAATGAGCTTAAATTTTAATATAAATAATCAGAGATTATAGAGAGAACTTTAATGTATATTCTCCTCTAGCTCCCATCAGAGCCATCGGGTCAACTGAAACCAATTCTTTGTTTACCTAAGACAGCAGTTTAGCTTTAGACTTCATTAAGGAAAAGTTTCCTGCATTGTTTGCATTTTGTAGTTCACGCAAATGGTCATAGAAATTTACAGAAATTACTCTTGAATCTCATTATTGCCAGCCTCCGATGTTAAATCGATGCGATACACTCTAACGAAGTATAAAAGCCATTCTCTAAAGCCAGCTCCGCATCAGTTAAAACCGAAAGTTCGTCGCAATTCCAAGATCCCGCACAATGCGAGTAACTATACTGTTTGCCCTGCTGGCCTGTCTGGCCTTCAGTCTGGTCTCGGCAGCCAAGGAGTCTTCGCATCAGCCCAGGAACCATCCAAGGAAGCATGTCGCCCAGACGAAGCGAGTCAAGCGTCAGGAGGGAACACGAGTCGTCGTATTTAACGACCAAAATGGGCAGCCATTCTATATGTATTTATAAGCTGTTGCCAAATAAACAAACTTTGAGGCTATTCTGGATAAATTATATTGTTTCTTTGCGGGTTTACAAAGAAAAGGGAATAAAGAGTTAGTAAGTTCTAAGAACCCATACTCTATCCCAATGAGACTCGCTGGACTCTTACTTTTCCCAAGCTACACATCCATCAGCTAATGCGTATGCCCCAAAAAATTCTCTAATTGTAATTAAGCATGGGAATCCACAAAAGAAGCGCAACAGTAGAAGATGGGAAACCGAAACCGAAACCGAATAATGTGGCCAATAAAATGACTGTGTCTGTGGGAGATGGATCTAGTAGGAGTAGGATACCGGAGTCCCAGTCCAGGGTACCGACATTCCAGAAACAGAGACAGACAGGGCCGCAGATGAGAACGGACTTGCGCTGGGGGATTACAAACGTGTTGCCATTAGTTAACTTCAGCTTTGATTGATTTCAATTAATCTTGGACGCGTGTAATTAATCATTGAACACTTTAATATGGTTAACAACTCTTGACCAAGCAACGGTTAAAAAGGTTCAACGAGCCAGCGGCGGGCGAACGAGACGAGAAGAGACTCTGGCCACTGACTGACGACTCTGACAAAGTGACTGACCACAAGGCAGGTCCAGGGATTGCGAGAGTGGGGACTGGGGCTGCGGTTGCCGTTGCCGTTGCCGGGGCAGCCGCCTTCAAGAAAAATGGCCAAGTTAGGAAAATGCGTTGGAGTAATAGTCGGTAACGAAGGCCCAGGCCAGGCGCATTTCCATAGCCCAGTCCCAGAGGCAAGATTCGGATTCCACCTCGGCCCCCGACTAATTGTACTTACTATGGATTTCGCGCCACTTGGTGGTGGTGAGCTTTGTGGTCGTGGCAACGTGGAAAGCGGTTCGCGATTGATGGCTATCAATGCCGATGACTTATGGACTCGTACTCAGACGAAACTCAAGTCGAAGTTGGAGTCGGCACACATGCTAGCCAAGCTAGCAAATCCATCCATCTATCTGGCACATTTGACTGCAGTGCCTCGGCTCGATTATCTGGGCAATTGCTGGTCTCGTTGGGCTATTGATTTTCCCAGGCCGAGCAAATAGCTGTGGGCCTCGCGGAAAAGTCAAATCAGCGGTTAGGCGAAGGTATCATTAGACGGGCTCGATTCGCCCTCTCTAAATGGAGTTATCATGGCAGAGTCAGCCGTCGAAGACCAATTGATCGAATTTCACACATGGGCGCTAATGAATTTAATGAAGTCATTTTTCTTTAACCGATTTACAAAACTACTTACAACTGGCGGCGGGGCCAGAACAAGCGAGTTCATAATTTCGCATCATTAATCATGGGGCCAACAAAGCGATCTCGGGCAGCCGGAGATTGACAGCTCCAGAAGGGGGAAAGTAATTTGGGCAGCCAGCTTAGATCGCGGAGGGAGCGACTGATGGGTTGATGGGCTGATCAGCCGATTTGCCGCTGGGAAATTAAAAAACAATTGTTAATTATTAAATTTTAAATTTTACACTTGGCCGCAAATGATGTTCATTTCATCGGGGGCCATTCTGGGAGCTGACGGCTCTCCACAGCCGCGCGCCCCAATCATTGTGGCTCCGGTCGACACCTCGCTGATGAGATCATTCATCAAAGCCATAACCTGGGTGAAATGAGTTGCCATTGTTGCAGCTCGGACGGAGGAGAGTCTCCTTTTTTTCTCTGCTCTTTTTTGGCATTGGGTTCATCTGAGCTTGACTGCTCAATTATCACTTTGATGGGGTCTCCGCCAGCGGACAGCTCGTGAGGACCCGCATGGAGCTGCGAGAAAGTGTTGGCTTACGTTGTTAAAAAAAAACTCCATTTGAATGGAGGATGCTTGAATGAAATTGAATACCACTTCCGTAATAAGTAGTTTCAGGAGGCTTTTGAAGATATTTGTATCTTTGGCTGTAGATATTATAAGGCAGAGAGGCAACATTTGCCAAATATTGAAGTTAGTTGAAGTTGCTATCGGATGCTCACTTGGGAAATCGGTTCCGGGGATGCTGATTTATATCAGATTAATATTGAAAACATATGTCATTATGTGATTTCACAGATTAGCCAATAAGTTGCCCAATTGTTGCTATGGCTTATATATATATAATATACGCCGATTTAAATCGTAAGAAACAACGATATCTCATGCTACATGCATATATTTTCCTAAATAACAAAGTTCGTAGTTGTTGCTATTATTTTTCTATTTGATTACCGATTATTCCTTTGGCAGCTATGACAACATGATTTTGAAACCGTTTAATCTACATCTAGTTCTATGCTAAATGCATATTCAAAAGGATCCGATAAATGTTGATTTTGATATTATATTCCTTCGAATTTTCCGATCATTTGTTAGCTATTTCTAATAGTAATAGTAAATGTTTTATTTTATATTATTTATTGATATATTATATTATTTATTCTATCTATCTATTTAATATTATGTCTAAGATTAGAATACCCTGCAAACGTATAAAAAAGAAGTCCCGTCTGCATAATAAAAGTGCATATTCCGAGGGAAAAATTCCCTATTAAACCTTTTTATTTAATGCAAATGTAACAATAATTCATGGAAATTGTTCATTCCCATTTCAGCTTTTTACTCGCAATAATCTCGGCTTGGCCAAGGTCCTGTCCATGTTCTCGCCTTTGTTCCCGTCTGACCTAAGCCAAAATTGCGTTTTTCTTTTTGCCGAGGAAATGCGATCACGACCGCAAAGCGATGCGCTTCATTAAAATCGGATTAATGTACTGCCGTGTAAGAAGTCCTGTCCGAAGGACGCACAGCTGAGCTGACCAATGTCCCCGGGACGGCAGGCCAGTGTCCGATTCCCACGCTGCAGCCGTGTCTGGAGATCCTCGGACTTGGACCTTGGGCCGTATGCAAAAACGCAAGACGCCGAAGACGGAATTAAAATGGAAATGCGTACGAAATCGACCCAAAATCAACCCCAAAAACGATAAGGATTCTTGGACATGGCCAGGTAATCGGGGTGGACAAGCGGAACCCTTTTTGGCGCAGCCATAAAATTGTCCAAGATTTTACGAAAATCGAGCAGAAAATTTCGAGGGACATTGTCCATTTGGGATCTTCTGGGGGTTGGTTGCAGCGACTTGTCTTGTCACCGCTGCAAAGGTTAAGTCCGCGCTCGCTGGACACTCGAACCCGAACTCCTTGCTGCTACCTGGGAGGGAGGCTGCTGCAAGGATCCTGGGCATCTGGTCCAGTGATCTCTCATTGTTAGCCTCATAGTGTCGCCTCTGACCTTTGGCTGTCTCACGCAATTAGGCAAACTTTCTGGGGTCAAAAATATGTACACATTCCATTTGAATATCTTGCATTAATCTTTTTGCATACAGTTCAGTCTTTGTGCCGTCTGACGGCCGATTTGAATAAGTGCTAATGATTTGTGACATGGTTCGGTTCGCCCCAACTAAAGGCTTTTATGGCGAATGTTTAATTCATGGATCGCCCTCCGAACAGGGACAGGGTAGTGCTCGTAGTAGTAGTAGCTCATACTAAAAATGAAAAGGGGAGGCTCGCATGTAATTACACACAGACACATGTGAGCAGTGGCTGCTGACCTTTGACATGCGCTCTCGAAATACATTTCGAGTGGAGCCCAAACACATGGCTCTTATGTACAGCGCCCCTCCCCCGCCCAGTATTTTCTGGCCAAAAACAACAAACGAACCCTTAGCTTTGTGGCTCGCATGTCACCGGAATTCCAGGGAAAGGCTTCTGGCAATTTCCGAATGGACAAGCCACAAGACACAATAATTGCTGGGATTTTTAATTGGTTCAGAGGAAGACGTGTGGCCCGGAAAATAATTGAAATCGATATCACTTTACTGACAACGCAAAATGGAGACGCACCGAATAACCTTTTCAAATGTGTAGCTTCTCCAAGGTAAGGCTTTGACAGGCTTAAATCAAAGTTGAAATAAATTAAATATAACATGAAAGTTTCTTTACAAATTTTACAATTTAAAAGCCAAGCCTTTGTGCTTTGATTTCTTGGTGAAAAATAACAAATTGCAAAGTTTAATAGAATCAGAATAATCTAGAAAATGTTACTTATAGCTCATGTAAGCACTTTTCAAAGAATTAGTAAATATTCCTGGAAAGTATATAAAATATTTGTATTAATTCCAGGAACATACTTCAAACGAATCACAGTTTCAGTTAATTTTTTTAATGAAAAACAGCGCCACCGAGCGTTGACGAATCTCCCATCAAGCATATTGGGTTGACAAAGTTGTTAACAACAAGAACAATTTGTTGTTGTTTTAGCTGTTTTTTTTTTTGTAGTCTGCAACATTTGATATTTGTGTACGCGACTCTCCGGCCAAGGGAATACATTTTCAGCATTTTCCAGCCACAACCACGGAGAGCTCCACTTTCACAATGAATCATCGGGCTAAAAACAACAGCCAGCGCCAGAGCAGAGCGAACTTTTTTCTGTCGGCCAACTAAAAAAGGATGCTGCAGATGGCCAAGAGGGGTGGTAGCTGAATAGGGGATGGGGGGCCTGGCCCAGAGTGGGCTAAAGAAGCCAAGGGGCGGCGGCGTGTTCGTCAGTTTAACCAGCATGACATGGCCCGGTCCATTGCGGTCCTGGTCTCTGGCATTTTAGCACTTATTCATAAAGTCCTTGCCAGCGACGGAAGACAAAAGGCAAAAAAGTCCGAGAGAGAAGAGGAATTACTAAAAATTTATCAATGTAAAAGTTGGCCGCGGGAGTGTGGGTGCCGGGGGAGGAGCAGGAAACAAGCAACAATGTAAATTATATGCCAGTTGGTTTGCTATTTGCTAGAAGGGAGCCGGCTGCAAGCTCTCCCTTTTGTCCCCGGAATGGGGCCAGATACATGCCGGAACGAGAATATATATATATCCCTGTGTACACTATACATGCTAGGCAGAGTCGTAGGAGTCCTTGGAGCCCGCCCGGCCGCAGGATGCATTCGAGTGCGTCTGTGCATCCGCATGGCCACAGAAGGCAACATCCTTCCGCCCCAAACACAGCTAAAAAGTGACTTAGTGCCGGCCGTTTTTTTTTTTTGTTTTTGTTTTGAGAGCCAACTGCGAAACATACACAAATTTATGCACATTTCAGTTTTGCTAAATAAAATATGACAAGAAATTAACTTTGTATCAGTCGGACTTTTGTATATAACTAAAGTTTTTAGAAGGATTATGCTGAAAATATTTAAGGAAATTTTTAAGGGAGTTCTAAAGGAACATTGAATTCATTTAATTACAAAACAAAATCATGTAAAATGATATAATATAATAATATATAAGACAATAACATTATATATATGATAATAACTTAAGTCTACACTGTACAAACAAATAAATAAATATTATAGTATGGTAAGGCAGTAATATTTATGTATATTTGAATATATTTAGGTACATCTCTTATTTATATTGAAAATAATTAAATATTTGAATTACAGCCAATAAAGATATATGTTTAACTTTATAAAGAGCGAAGCTTGATTTTGAAAAAGAATATACAATTTGCAGAAATGCCTCAACTTATATTTCATTATTTCTTATCGAGAAATCGAAGCCTCTTAAATATTTATTTATTGGTACACTGTAGACTTAAGTTTAAAAACTAAGATACAGGAAGTGTGGCAGCCATAGCTGGCTAGACTATGTTAAATATATTTTTCAAGAGTTTTAAAAGAGGATGTGAGTGTTTAAAATATTATAATGGAGTGATGTTTAGCATACAAGCTTTAGAAATTTAATACCAATCTATAACTAATTAAGATATATATGGTTTTTATTTGAGAATGGAAAGTAAGGTTGGTTGCACATTTATGAAAATATTTTATTTCTCTAAAGGATTCTGGGACAACTCTTCTGTTTTAAACATTAAGAAAGATCTTTGGTGTTATGTAGCTGTCTTAATGTGTTCTAATATATCCTAAGATTTCTATAAAGAAAGGAAAATGTCATATTATTTTAATAAAATAAATATTTTACTAATATTTAATTGTATATAAACAAAATATTTATTTTTTCTATAAAGTGCGCTATCTCTTAAGACATTTCCCAAATTTCCTTTACAAAGTTTTTAGAACGTGGAGAAAGTTAATTATAGTTTCTGGAATTTTAAGTAATTCTTTGAGAATAAGGAATAGGAGGGAATCGTGAATGTATGGCTTATATCAGATGCCTGCAAGTCGTAGTTCAGGCTGAAGCTTTCAGAGATGTTTCTCCCTTTGTGGATCCCACTTTTCCTTCCCCTTCCTTCCACTTTTCCTCCTTTTTTCCCCCACTTTTCTCCTTCCTTTCCCCGCACTTTTCAATGAACTGTCCAAAGCAGAAGCGGCGCTGTTGGGGAAAAAAATGGCCAACAAGGCAGAGTGTGTGGCGAGGGAAACCCCCCACCTTGCCCCCTTTGTGGCAGCGAGTGCAAAAAGGCGCTCAAATGGGGTTGTCAGTATTTAACCCACAGGGGTTGGAGGTGCCGCCTGACTGCGCGAACTCCGCCAGAGTCGCCACCAGGGGGGAGCTGGGCGAGTTACGAGCTACCCGCAACATACGAGGACTAACAAGAGGAGACCCCGAGAAGCCCCGAGATTAGGTTCACGGCAGCCAGGATGTGCTGGCAGTAGGTGGCAGGCGGCCGGCGGCAGGAGGCAGAAGGAGCGAAAGAGAGGCGCCGCCGTGCAATTGAATTAGGGCCCCGCCGATGGAGGCTGCCAGAGAGAGACATCTAGCGGTGTTAATAAAAGGCAAACAAACACACACGCTTTTTGTTCCCGACTTTTATGGGGGCAAAAAAACACCACAAAAAAAAAGACGAGCAAAATTCCGATACAGTTAATGATAAGGCAGGCAGGCAGGCAGTGCTTGCGACAGAGACGCAGCTAGGCAGGGGCAAGCGAGAGAGCAACAGCGACCGGCAGAGGCGTTGCCCAAACTTGAGTGCGAGCAAACTTGACGAAACTCAGCAAGCGAGCACGAACGCCAGAGAGAGAGAGAGAGTCCAATTGGACTCGCTTTGAGTGGAAGTGCTGCCGCCCCGTCCAAGCATATCCGTATCGTCCATCATCCAATTGTACGTTTGCACTTCGCTCTGGCCTTCCCAGAGGGCGCCACCCCGCACCGCCCCGCCCCACTTCGTCCCGCAGGAGGCGAGTGCAAAGAGCGGTGCCCACAATTTGGCCCTTTGGACCTGCCTGCAACTTTGTAGCGACACTTTTCCCGATGCTCCCCTCTAACCCATCTTTTCCGGATGAAAAATGAAGTGCCTGCCCCAGCGTTGCGTGGCATCCAGTGATTTCTGCGATTGCGTGCAACTGGAGGCTCTTCAAAATGCTAATTCCCCCCGATTAAGACAAAGAAATAATGCGGCCGGCAAATGGACAAAACGCGTAGCAGCCACAGAAAGGTGGAGGAATTCAATTATGGTTATGACTTCATGTTTTGGCACTTTCCGCCCGGGTTCTGATCCAATTAGGTGGAAAAATATTGTAATTATATTACGACAGTCAGCGGGCTTCAGTCTGCAAACTCGGGCTCCATTGAGCGTTGATAATAACGTACGTTATGTGATATTGGGGTCAGTCTGGGCCTTGTCAGGGGGAAAATGTGACACATTTCACTATTGGCTATAAGCTGTAAGCCAAATCAGTCCATGGAATATTTATAGCAAGCTTTTAAAGGCCTGAAAAGCCATTCAATTGTAGAAAATCATTACCAGGACTTAATTGCAGATAAGCCACATTCTTAGCTGGCTTAAATTACTCTCTAAGCTGCCTTCTTGACTTGCCACACCTGACTTGATTTCTTAGATACATTTTCCTCTTATCCTGCCATCCATCATCGCTGTATCTTTATGTTTTCAGCTTATCAGGGCCAGCCACCAATGGAATCGTGGCTTTAAAGCAAACATTTGGCCAAAAACGGCCATTATGGCCGCCAAACTCTGGGCCAGCTGATAAGAAGCTGAATTTAAGTAGTGAAATACCCGCGAAATACAAATTATAACGCACTTTAAGGCCGCCAACCAACCAGCGAAGAACTCCTGCCAAGACAAACACAGCCAGCGACTGATATTTTGGGGAGGAGACTCGCTTTAAGCTGCCAGAAACTTGGCAAAGAAAAAGAAAACCAGAAAAGTCAAGAAAAACAAAAAACGAGCCACAAAAAAAGCGAAAAGTTGCGATAAAGAACCTTAACGGTAAACAGTATCTGGCAGATGCGCCCCGGCAGCGATCTAATAAGGCAAACGGGTTCTAGTTGGACGAGTGAGTGGAGTGAAGTCGAAACGAGTGGGCCTCTCAGAGCGAGATACACTCAACGAAGCAGGAGAGCGGGAGAGCGAGAGCCTCCTTGGTGGTGAGCCGTCGCTGTCAGCAGCTACAGCAGCAGCAGCAGCAGCAGCAGTAGTAGTAGTAGTGGTGGTGGTGGTGGTGGTGGTGGTGGCAAATCAGCCAAACGCGTCGAAGGTCTTGCCCCGGTGCGAGCGGGAGCGGCAACTTCCACTCAACGGCAGTAGGCCGTTCACTCGCAGTGAGTGCGACTGGGGCGGCACTAGTGCTGGCGGTGGTGGTGCGCCTGTGTTCGTGGAATGAGAGAGATTTGTGTGATGTGTCGTTAGGTCGAAACGGTCGAGTCGAGTCGGGTCGGGTCGTGTACCTTTTGCCACGAATGTTTTGCCAGTCAGGCTCTAAAACCGTACGAGACCAGCTGAGATTTCGCTGCTCCGCATGACGCGCGCATTTATCAGATACTTCTTGTACTTGTGCAGTGCCTGAAAATTTTCCAAGTCTTTTTCCTCTCACACATCGCGAGTGCCGAGCGGGAAATCGAATCTGAATCGGAATCCGTATCTGAATCTGATCGAGAAAATAAAAAACGCCAAGTGCTTGTGCTCAGAGATGTGCTCTACTTAAATAAAAAATAAATAATTTAATTATTTACCAAATAATTACCAAGTACAAACGCACTTAAAAAAAGTTCATAACGAAAAATATATATATTTTAACGAGACGAGCTAGGACTCCGAGTGCAGCGCGAAAGTGTATTCCAGCGATTATAACACGTGTTCCGAGCCGGCCGCCAAAATTATTACGCACAACTCGCTGAGCGTGTACGGTGGCGGCGTCATGTGCGCCTCCCCGTCCACCGCTCCCGGCTTCTTCAATCCGCGGCCCCAATCCGGCGCCGAGCTGTCCGCCTTCGACCTTGGTCTGTCGCGGTCCATGGGCCTGGGCGTCGGCGTCCCGCCGCATGGCGCCTGGCACGAGCCGCACTCCTCCTCGCTGGGCGGCCACCTGCACGCTGCCTCGGCGGGTCCTGGCGGCTCCCTGGCCACCGGAGGCACCACCACCGGCGGCGGCGGCAGTGTCTCCGCCGGCGGTGGCCAGACCACGCCGAGCAGCGTGGCCAGCCAACAGTCGGCGGTGATCAAGCAGGATCTCTCCGCGAGCCTCAACCAGAGCAATCACCATGGTGGTGGCGGCATCAAGGAGGATCTCTCCAGCCTGCCCAGCTCCAATGGAGGCTCCGCCGGCGGACACCACTCCAGTGGAGGCGTCATACCCACCGGCCACAACTCGGACATGCTGCCGCTGATCAAGGGCCATGGCGGTGGCGGCCAGGAGATGCTCACCAGCATCAAGGGCCAGCCCACCGGATGCGGCAGCTCCACGCCCAGCTCCCAGGCCAACAGTTCGCACTCGCAGAGCAGCAACAGTGGGTCGCAGATCGACAGCAAGCAGAACATCGAGTGCGTCGTTTGCGGGGACAAGAGCTCCGGGAAGCACTACGGCCAGTTTACCTGCGAAGGTGAGTACCGCAATTGATATCTCCCACTAGCAAGCACTCCGGGATGGGGATGACCAGCCAGAAAATGGATTCCGTAATAGAAAGCGGACACAAAAGCGTGGCTGCCTGCCAGTCGCTGATTTTTGACAGTTTCGTTCGGTGAATTATGGCAAGATGATGAGTTGGCACTTAACGGCGAAGATGGCCAGGTGTGGGTGTCTTCCATGCAAATCTTGGCGGGAGCCAGGCGCTGCAGCTGGGAATCATGTAGAGATTCTTTTACGATCCAAAAGTACAACGTTTATGATCCAAAAGATAGCGCTGACACTCTGACCCTAGGCGGTTTTATAGCCTACTAACGTTTTTGGTTAATAATTTGAATTTTTTCTTTATGATTTGAGCTTAAAAAATGGAATTTCGAAAGCTAAGTAAGGGTTTTTTTGGCAAGTTTATTGCCTAAATTAATTTTCTTGAAAAGTTTTCCCCGCAATTTAAGGCAAGATAGTTTTTAAGATATTTTTATTCCCCAACATAAGCTAGCGGAAATACTTTAATAAGTATACATACTCTAATTACATTATATTACATCCTTTAAAAGCCTAAATTAGAAATCTTTTGAGCAATCCCAGGCTGTAGTAAATTCCTTAATCCCTCTCTGTATCTCTCGATGAATTCCTAGACTAGAGTTCTTAGAGCAAGTCACTTTCCCAGCTGCCTCGCTGCATCATTTCTCCCGGTCAGCATACCGTTATAGTTACACTTGAAGTGGCAGCACGAGAGCTCTTGAAATATATACGGCAAGCTGTGCCCCTCCGGCGACCCGGGCACGCACTGGCACTGGCACTGCCTCAGTCGCAGTCGCCGCTCGCTTATCGTCAGATAAAAATTATTATCTAAATAAAATACGGGCCGTGCTTTGTCCTAAGCCAAACAATTGTTGTGCAAACATGCAAATTGTGCGGCGGCCGGGCTGCTAAATGAAGC